>OMLP01011781.1:16382-38034 GCA_900302685.1 Spondyliosoma cantharus | reverse complement strand
ACACACTTTGAAGGAGCCAGTGAGGGAAAAAGGAGTGGGGAAACAGGTAGGGAAAACGCCACAGGGCTGACACGGCACACACTGCGACAAGGTCCTCACAAAGATAATACAAGAGCACACACACACATACACACAAATATGCACCAGTCTTATCTCAATATATTTAACTGTCAGGTTATTAAATGCTGATTTCCTCTGTTTTCTCAGTCGCTTACAAAGCAAGTGCTTTACACACACACACACATACTTACATTTTTTTAAACACACAAGGACAAATTGAGCTTGAAAAAGGTTTTATGTGCCCACACGCAATAACACACACACAAAACACAGAGTGCTATTTGCAGGCGGTGGCGGCAGGATAATTGTTGATGAACAGAGGGTATTTGATGACACGTGCTGGCCCTCAGCAATTCGCTCATCACATTGTTCCAGATCAGGATTTAGCCACTGATTGTGCCTGTGTGCGAGTGAGTGAGTGTGTGAGTGTTTGTGTGGCTGCCAATCAACAAGCTCTTTCCTATTCTGGAAAACAGAAATAAGCACAAGTGGTCGATGAGTCTTTTCACTTTTAGATTTGATTTGATTCAAGAGAACTTCATGCACAAATTACATCGAGGACACTACTTACAGTACAGTAAAATTACAGCTTCTGTTTAAGAAGCCACACTCTTGACCCCTCTCTCTTTGTTGTTTCCTGTTCCTTTGACAGGACACCCATCATCGCAGGTGGGCTGTTTGTGATCGACAGGTCCTGGTTCAATCACCTCGGCAAATATGACACAGCCATGGACATCTGGGGCGGGGAGAACTTTGGTGAGTCGGTACTATATCTAGACTTCTACTCGGCCCCATGTCGATGGAAAGTTGGGTGAAGTTTTCGTAGTCCACGAAATATTTCTGGAGCTTCACAGCAAAACAGTGTTGCAGCATTCTCCTAAACAACTGAAGTTGCTAGGGCAAAAAAACAACCCGAAAAAAAATCAAATGAAACGACTCCATACAGCTTGATTGGTGTAATCCAAGACTCCAGAAGCCCTGATATCCCCAACTGATTTGAAAATTTTTTATTTACACCATCTACGTACGAGGTCGAACTTATGCACCCACGTCATACAGGGTGTGTGCTATCAATTTTAGCTTAGCAACTACATTGAAGATTTTGACTTCTGATTCTGATTAAAAGAAGGGTGTAAATAACTTCTCAAATTAATTTGGGATAAGCTGTATTGAGACAGTTTTTTAGAGGGGGCAAAACCAGCAAGCATAATCCAGATCGAGGTACTGTAGCAGTTGCTTTCTCCTTGAAAACATATTTGACCAAGCAAATTATTATTGATCAATAATCATGTTTTTGTACCAGACAAGGTCAGTTTTATATAGCCATCATAAGAAAGTGCACAAACGGCCAACCAAACAGCTGAGACGACACAGAGGATGGTGTGATTAAGTTGCCGAGTGACCTGATCTGAATACAAAGGTCCTTTAACATCAGCTGAATGAAGGTGAACTTTTTATTCAGCAGAAAAAACGTCTTCACAGGCTGACATCCATTCAGCTGCAACATCTGGCTGTCCTGCTGCTACCTGCCTCCAGTCATCTCAACTCTGTGTGTGGTGCGTGTGTGTGTGTGTGTGTGTGTGTGCGCGCGCTCAGTAATACAGTGTTGGAGTCAGTTCACTGATTGCTGTACCACTGCTTTTCTCAGATCAATGAAAGCCTGTTTTATCCTCCCTCTCTCTCCCCCCCTCTCTCTCTTTCTATCTCTCTGTCTTTCTCTCTCTCTCTCTATCGCTGACATGCTCACACACTCATTTGATCTCCGACATGTTTCTGTCAGTCTCACGGGCTCCATGTCAGTATCTCAGTATCTCACTGAATTCTCTTGTTCTCGTTTGTACTCTCTGCTGTTTCATCTTTGCTTCCATCTCTCCTCTTCCCTCATCACATCCAGTCCACGCTCTCATTTCCACTTCCTCTCTCCCTCTCATTCTCTCTCCCTCACAGCGAGTGTTAAACTTTGCAAAGTTTCTCAGCAGCTCGTTCTTAGGGGGAAACTGTTCCTCACCTCGGAGCTCACAGACAGGCAACTTAAGCAAAGTTAGCTGTGTCTTTTTTGTGTGCTGCTGCGCTCACATCACAGGATGAGCGCAGTATAAGCAGGTCAAACGAACACACGCGTCGACTAGCTCTCTCAGACACACAAGCATCAGACAAACAAATCAGAGTCCGTCAGCAGGTCATCAAATATTCACAGAGGTTTGGCCCACTTAGCCGTGATAGAAACTAATGAGGACATGCAGAGGAGGAACGAGGCAAAGCTTCAAATGAAAAACAAGCCAGAGAGAGCAGGTGAAGTTACACAGAGACCATGACTCATGTGCTGGCAAACATCTTTAGAAAATAAAGGATGTTTATTTGTATGGCAGAGTGTAATCACAACAAACATAACACAGGTAATTTAACACAACAAGAGTTACATCTATTCCTGACATGGTGTGGGTGATGTTGAGATGTTTGCCTTTTCATTGGACTGAGGAATAAAAACACGTTTCAAGAAAAAAAAATAACACCTTTAATATTCACCAGAGTAAAGCTGCCGTTTGTTATGACTGACAAGATTCTTCTCGGGGAAAATGAATATTGGCCGATGATGACGACATTCGGGCTAAACGAAAACATTCTGTCACCGAACTGCAGGAAATGTTCTGCTGTTTTAGGCAACCTTTCTCCCTGCGTGAAATTATTTTGGCACAGTGATCACATTTTGCTGTTAGAATCCTGTCTTTTGTGAAGCTAAAGCCCCATTCGGATGGGATTATGAAATATTCACTGTGCTCATCGTTAATTTAACTCCGGAAGGCATTTTACCCATCAAGAAATTGTAGAATATGTTCTGGTAAGACATGAACTCTCTGCAGGACAAAGCAAAAAGTCTCCCCTGGGGGCACCAGAGAGTGGAAGCTGAGGCAAAGAAACTGTGGGGTAAAAAATCACACTCCTTCTTGGCTTCATCACTCAGACAAATCTTAAGACAGGGGACACAGGTTCAAGTAGGTAACTAAGTAAGTTGGTTAGCCACAGTCTAGTATTTAGGGCAGACTGTGAGGTTAAAGGCTGATCCAAAAATATGTTGTTTGAGACTTTTTGAAAGAGTCAGCTCAGCTGGCCTCGAATTTGTGTGTGAAAACAAAGAATTAAAGGACACATATTGTGCTCATTTTCAGGTTCATCATTTTATTTTAGGTTACGAATAAAACATGTTAAATACAGTACTTTCGTGCATTCATTACGCAAATGTATGACAAGTCACAGAATTAAAGGCGGGATAACTGACGAGGTGTTTCAGGAGCAGTGTTGTCTGTGGGAGAGAGGAGCCTCTGTTGATGCAGACTATGGCCTTTTTAGCTTTCAAGATCTTTTACATGCACAAAAACGTGCAGTATATAACACACTGAAGGAAAGGAAACACCTTTGACACCTATTGTAGCCTTTTTTTTGTGGTGTCAGTTTATCAAATTGTGGACAAATATAGGGGAACAAACTGGGGCCACACAGACTACAGGTACCTACTTCAAGCTGACATTACAACAGCCCAATTGATGAGGTTTGAGGCGGTTCTCAAAATAGGCCTATATGTTGGCACGCTTCCACCTATCAGATGAGCAAGAAACGTTTTTACCTTCGATTGTTTTCACACAAAAGTCAAATAACGCACTGAGCTGATCCAAAAATAAATGATTTAGAAGGACAAGCAGTAAAACCTCAGAGATCCACTTTGAGGTACAAGGACATTCCTCTCAATGGGACTTGAATTACAGATGGACTGAGAATTTATGATGTGTGTGGTGTGAATTTCTTGGTATAGAAAATTAATGAAAAAAAGGATGTCAAGGATAATAACAGGATTTTCTTTTGCACTTCAGTAGCTACATTAAGACTTGGGAATACTCTAAATTTATATTCTTTGTAATGAAGCCAAAATAAAGCAGCGCAATGCAGTAAAATATGACATATTTATAATAGTTTCAGGTATGAATATTCATGACATTAACAAGGTTGTTGCGTGTGTCTGGTGTGTGCAGAGATCTCGTTCCGGGTGTGGCAGTGTGGCGGCAGTCTGGAGATCCTCCCCTGCAGCAGAGTCGGTCACGTCTTCAGGAAGAAACACCCGTATGTTTTCCCTGAGGGCAACGCCAACACATACATCAAGTAAGTCCCTGAGAAAGCTGTGACTGATTATTAATGTCAGAATTTCCATCTGTTAGAGCTTCCAGAGGGCTCTCAATTTCTTAATTTCTGGCAGTTTGAGGCACCCAGAAAAGGTTAAAACTCTAGCGTCACTTGCGATGTTTGTGCTTTCGATGTTTTGTGCTGCTGGAGTTTGGACCACTTCTGACTAGATGTGCTTGAAATTGCTGCTCAATTTAAGTCCCACAACTGATCAGACCAAATTGGATCAAGTCTGCTCAGTCTGGGTCAGCAGGTGTTTACAGTTCGGTATAACATTTGAGTTGTATTCTGATCATTTGCCTTCTGATGTGGTCACTTCATGTCAGCCTCAAGATTTTAGCCACTTGTAAACATCCTTGATATTTCATGACTGGAATATTGCCTGCAAGTATCATTGTAATTAAAAATACACATTAAAAAAACTGTTCAAAATAAAAAAAATTGGGATCAAATTGAAATGGTGTTGTGTGGCACGAGTGAGAATTATCTGATAATTCGGGTGATGAGTGTTAAAGTCAGAGCCACAAATCAGATTTGGTTCAACTGAAGTCCCTCAAGCTTCAGTCATTGTTGTCCTCATCATTATCTCATTTAGAATTTACAGTTATTTCACTTTCTTTGCTCATTTTTGCATACAGTGCAACATAAGTTAACAAATGTAACTGAGGAATTTGTGTTCCTCCAGGATTTCTGAGGTTGCCCAACAATGTAACTGATCATAGTCACCCTTTATATATTGTGTCGTCCTCCTCTGCCTTCATATAATACCTTATGGAAAATTTCCAGTTCCCAGTTCCATTGTTCATGGGTTAGAAACATGCACAACTGTTAGTGTGTTTCTTTGATACTGCCATTGAGCAAGCTTCAGGTTTAGTTTTCGCCAAATCAAAACATAAGAAATTGAGCTATGTTGTTTTTATTCAACACTATCTGAGGCTTAAGTCTTTTGTGTATTTCATAATGCACGTTTGAATGACTAAGTGCTGTTTGCTACAGAACGGTTATTCATTAATCACACACAAGGTCTCCACGCAGCTTCACCATCCCAACTCCTGTGTCCCATATGTTTGGGGATGATGACTGAACGTTTCAATGCTAGGTGAAATGAAAATAAATGATATATGG
Source organism: Spondyliosoma cantharus (assembly GCA_900302685.1). Lineage (NCBI taxonomy): Eukaryota > Metazoa > Chordata > Actinopteri > Spariformes > Sparidae > Spondyliosoma > Spondyliosoma cantharus. Next base: position 32,676 of record OMLP01011781.1, on the reverse strand, counting down.
AACACTTCCTGAGGAGGATGCGATGTGAGTCATGGCCATCCTCTCCGCTGCAGGAGGGAGGAGGGAAGAAAAACAAATAAAAACAGACATTAGCAGCTCCCAGTGTTCACCTGCTGCCTTTAAACACATAGCTCTGTCACAGAAGAGACAGCCCAGGTGTAAACACTGCAATGCAACACAGACCACCTCCAGATCCAGATTCTGATCGTGGTGCATTCTGCATTCTGAACAACACAGTTCTTCATTACCCAGATAGGATATCCAGATATAGAGCCATGTTTGTACCAGGTGTAAATCCTGCCTACTGTCATTCTGTTCAGTTCTGTTTAGCTCGCTGCACGTTGTTCACCCACACTGCACAAACACCGAAGCACATTGTCTCTATCTCTCGTCCCAATTTACTCTTTCTCTCTCTCTGAAGTAATTAGCTATTAGCTGAGTTTCTCTGAGCTGTGAACTATCTCATTGAAATGACAGAAACCCTCCATTACAGGCATTACACACACTGGCTATGGCGGTTTAATGAAAGGGGAAGAGAGAGAGGATATGAGATGCTTGTGGGCGTATAAACAGAAATACGTGTCACGCACAGGCTTACAATTAAAAAATCTCTTACACGCACACACACACACACACACACACACACACACACAAGGTCACAGCAGCAGGGCCTCAGCAAGGGAGGAAACAGCATAATCTTTGTAATCGAATTATTATTAAGCAGCTCTTTTTATTTAGCATATTCATAACCCAGGCTGCCAGCGCCGAGCCTCCAGCTAATTAACCGGCAGAGCAACATGCGGGCAGACAACAGCAGCTTTGTTTGGGAGATCGGCGCTGATCACAAACATCAGGCCATCGTGATGCGAATAAAAGTCATCATCTGCCGAGCTGAACAGATGTTGCCTCGGAAACGGCCAACAGGGAGCGAAATGAGCAACTGAACAGACCGACTGGAAAGAGAAAGTCTCTGTGTTGCTGTGGATTAGCTAGTTCAACACCAAACAATACTTTTCTATGAACCGCTCAGCGGAGGATTTGCTCCAAAGTGCCATTCAGCAGCGAGGGGCGCATCTTCAGGGAGCTGAAGCCCTCCAACCTGGCAACGTCAGGGCCTTGCTCCACCCATTAAGCCACAAAAGGGAACTCAACTTTCAACCCTGGCCGTGTTAATGCTTTACTCACATCATTAAGGGTTTATGAGTTACTGAGCTGTGAAAGGAATAATCCGTCAGATAAATCTTCTGTCTGTGGATCCCAGGAGTTATTTTGCGATGAAGTGCTGCAATTTAGTTTTCAATGAACTCGCTCTCCCTGTCTTCTACCACCATTTGTCATTCACAATGTTTCCCAGAATGCCTTTCATTACATGCCGAGACTTGATATTGGCCTTTCTGTGGATATTAAGTAACAAACTGTTTTTATTTTTCATCTTGTGAAATGTATAAAAGAAACAAGCTCTGTCTCCTCATCCCACACTGTTTTTGTTCTTATTCATCTCTCCATATAACACTGTGATGAATACACCATGCGGGGATGTTGAAAGTGCACTCGATTTTGCAAACTGAAAGGAACCAGCATCCTTATTGTAGCCTTGATTAATCTATTTATACGAGATCAATTCACATGCAGTCTGAGCACATTAGTCCTGTTAATGGATTATTGGACTGCCTGTAAACATCCTTCTGTCTGAACAGGTTGAAAGGGGCAGGGAACAGAATACAGCTTATGTTAATAGGATAATATTGTACTCACAGCTCAAAGGCTCCCAGGCAGCTGTAAATCCACTTTAACAATGATGTGAACAGTGTTTGGTGGCTGCGACACAAAGCTCAAGAGTGCAAACGCTGCACGCTGCCTGTTTCCTGTGTGTTGTGTCAGTCAAACGGAGAATCAGCCAGCGGGAAAGTTAGTGGGATTATGAGCGTGCGTGGGTAGTGTGTAAGTGCGAGTAATTGACAAGTAATTAGTTTGGTACCAAAGTTAGTCAGTCAGGAGTTTGTTTAAGCTGTTTGTTCAGCTCAGATGCAAGCCATGAGATTACTGAAACTTTACACACCTCCCACATAATGACTGTACTTTTAGTTTTGACTGCTCTCCAATTTACACAATTAAAATAAACTTGCACAGGCTTGAAACTTTATGGAGATCAGAATTCCATTTAGGCTAACACAATAATTGCAGTCATTTAAGATCAAAGGTTACGTTATTGTTATTTGGCTGCTGAAGGCAGAGACTGTCGGTACATTCAAAGAAATGTACACAATAATAATGAATGCCAAAAAAGTCACGTTATGCACTTCAGGAAAATCATGATGGCTAACTCGTTTGTCTTCTGGAGGTAAATGTAACCTGAATTTCAAAGTCACACCATTGCTCCAAGTACAGCATAAAGCAAGTACAGCTACGTGCCATGGTCTTATTTCTCTGTTTGCGTGTGTCTGTGTGTGTTTGCAGGAACACACGTCGCACAGCTGAGGTGTGGATGGACGACTTCCGCCTCTTCTACTACTCTGCTCGCCCTGCAGCACGGGGAAAATCCTACGGAGAGTAAGAACACGCAAACACGCACATACACACTTGATTTTCACACTTGGTTCCAGACCTCTGAATTGTACACGACATCTCTAATATCTTCAGCTATTCAAACAGGATTGGCATTGTGCTGGCTGACGGCTGTTTCTCCAGTTGGAAAAACAACACAGTAAATACAAGCTTTTGTTGGCAGGATTAGGAACAGCAATGTCATCTTCTTGTGCCACAGCCAGAAAAACGGTGACAGAAAAGCTGTCACGCCGAGTGGTTTTTAAGGTGCATTAAACCGTAACATTCCAGGTTTGTTTCCAGCATGGTTCCTTTATTGGATCTCATGCCTTTTGCTTTTTTTCACGTTTCCTCTTCTCATCTGTAAGCCATCAAATGCCCCTTTCACATCGGACATAAAAGCCTTTGTCTTCAGTGGGAAAAGGGTACAGTCATTCATTCCCTGGTCAAATGACTGATTTGTAGCAGTTTCCAAAACGGGCTAAAACAACCAGATACTGAAGGATTAACTATGGAAACACATCTCTTACACTTAACATTTACCTTAGAGAGGTACTGAAAACCCCTCGAAAATCTTTTTTTTTGCTGACCTCTAATGGTTGAGGGGCATGATTTGAGCAGATGTACTTTTATTTGAGTCTACACATTGTTTTCTTCTCTTTTCAACGTGCTACAGTGATGTACAGGAGTACTCAGAGACTCTGTGACAGCACTGTTTGGTGTCGTAACAGGTGCACACTTTAACTTAAAACTACAGAGGGAAGGGAAAAACATCACACATCCTAAGCCAATGATTAACCGTAACCTTGGACCAGTGTTTTGTCATTAAATGGGAGGTGTGTCTATACCATGTGATTTATACAATCAGACTCCTACACACAGCAGGAACAGACATTAAAACCCACAGCTGTGCATAAATGTCAGTGCTTATCCGTCAGACACATCAGAAACACTGACATTTAAACACTGTTCTGTGGTTTTATCTGCCTGTTCACATCACACACTTTATTTGTCAATTTTCTTCACGTCTTTGGCTATTTTATGCCTGCTTCTGCTGGTCTGAGTAGTTGTGAAAAGGGTGTTCAATATCTGATAAAGTGTTTCTCCGTTTGTCTTTATCTGACTCTCTGCTTTTGTGTTGTCTGTGTATTTTTGTGTGTTTCCCCAGTATTCAAGGCAGAGTGGAACTCCGCAAAAAGCTCAAGTGCAAATCCTTTAAGTGGTACTTGGACAACGTCTACCCAGAGCTTAAGTAAGAGTGTGTGTGCGTTGGCGTGTGTTTTTGAACTTATCTGTTCAGAGAGCGAAAGCTTCTGCTGAGTATGCAACTGAGAGAGAGGAGAAATTTCAAGACTGACACCAAAACTGACTCATTACTGCCCGGGGCATTCTAAAAATTTGATTATTTCTTTATTTTTCTTTGAAGTTTTTGTGCCTATTTTGTTTGTTTGTAACTTCTAAAGAGAGTTTATTCACCATGGGGAGTACTACTCAGTCCATAAAAACGGTTATTGTATAAAGCCTTGGCTCGAGAAGAGCTGTGTCAGGTAAGGACTTTCGCAGCCTCTGCTGCTTTAATTTTGAACACTGTCTCTTGGCTTTTGGCTCCGTCCCACAACTTTAGTACTCTCAGCTTTCCCAGGGACCCCAAAAGAAAACTAGCTTCAATAAAAGATGATAGGTAAGGATACAAGCTGGGAAGAGGGGAGCTAGAATGTTTGATTCCAAATATGTATCTACTTAATTAATTTGTTTTATTTAACCTTTGTTTCATTGTTTTTTAAGGGAAACCTGGCCAACACACTCAGCAGCTTGAAAGCACATTGTTGTAGTCAAAAACAATACAATAAACAGGAATAGGGAACTCATATCTCAAAAAGAGAATTACACTGGGAGTCAGTTTGTGAACGGGTTATATCAGGAAGCAAGTTTGACATAGTCAGACTTTCTTCTCATGAGCTGACGTTAAAACGTAAAACGCCAGTCGGAGATAACAAGTCCCACGTAGGCTTATGTGCTGTCTACACCAAGAACGATAACAATAATCATCATTCTCATTTGAGAAGTTGTTCTAACTATAGTGGCTTGCAGAGTCCTCACCACAACCGCGCCAGAACTTTAATGACAGCTGGGAACAATATCGTTAGGATCATTTTCAATACAGGGTTATGAACACTGACAGCCAATCAGAAGACAACTGAATTTCCAGGATCATCTGTTAGCTAGATTTTGGGACTTTTTCCTCCAAAGTAATGTCGCAGTAGTACTGTCACTGACCTCTTGTATGTCTGGAAGCTAATTAATGGCATTATAGATGGTCTATTCCTACATTGGGAATTTTGTTACAAATTTATTTATATATATTTATACTTCCTTGCTGAGCGGGCAGAAATAGACAGGTGTCCTTTTTATAAATTTCCATCTGGACATTTGGGACAGAGAGTTAACAGAAGTCCTGAGAATGCAAGGGATCATGTTGTGTAAGAACGTATTTTTTCTGGCAACATTTAATTGCACTTCTGGAGTTAGCGCAACTAGCTAGCTAACAATATCATTATACAAGTTGTAAATTATACAGCTTGTATCAACACTGCACACCTTTGTGGCACTTTAGTCTGTTTAATTTTATGTAAAGGTAAATCTGTCAAAATTCATGTCCGCAGTGAGAGTCCACCTACTTCCAAGCACTGACACACACACACACACACACACACACACACACACACACACACACACACACACACACACACACACACACTCACTCGCAGCCCCATCTTTATGTCTTTTTGAACACCTCATTCTGTGCCTTTCTCCCTCCTGATTGGCTGAGCTCCCAGGGGCCCTGGTTCCTAAGACTAACTGTCCTATCTGCGCGCACACACTCACACACCACCACACGCACACACCACGCTCACACACAGTCACACACACACAGAAACACACATTATTGCTTTTCACATTACTATCCCTGTCAGGCTCTTTCATTTGCATACAGTACAATACACAGGTGCGTACTACAAATACCTTTAAGAAATATAAGAATTCTCTTTTACTGTAAACGCTTCCTCTCACTTTCACACACAGTTCAACATATACACACTCGCACACACATTTAAATACCCATTTATCCACTGGTGGCTGGTGTTAATCCCCCAGAATGGAATTAACAGGCTCGCTCTCATGGGAAGATGGACCTGACCCTTAAAACGCAGAATAACCTTTAACGGGTTATTAAAACAGAGAGAGATAGCAGATTGAATTAATGCTACAGGGCTTAAGCCCGAGTTTATAGCGCCAGCGAGAATTTAACAGGAAAGACTGAGAAAGTTTATCAAAGAAGGAGATTGGGAGAAAACTTTCTGAAGTAATGAGTTTAGAGAATCGCGGCCTTCGGCGGATTTGTTAGAGGTGCAGCTCGTCATTTTTGAAAGCGCTGATAGATCAGTGTCAAAGTTAACGTGATATCTTGATGTAGTTAATAGGAGCACGACTGAGATGATTGAGGTCTTCTGTCTCGTCTCATTCAGGCTGTTAGTGTATCTTAAAATTAAGATGATATATCTTCAAAACCCTACTGTGTCCACACGTGGTTTTAAACATTAAAGGGTCAGTTCATATGAACAAAAAAATTCATTTTCATTTTCTTACTCACCTCTTGTGCTTTTTAGCTGTACTACAGTTTTGCTGTTGCATGTGTTGTTTTAGGATTTGTAAATCTGCTACTCCAATACAATGGAGACCTTAATTATAATAATTCTATCTCTGTCTCCTCCGTCAGGGTCCCGGATGACTCTGACTCTCAGTCTGGGGTGATCAGACAGCGGCAGAACTGTCTGGAGTCTCGCAGGGTGGAGGGCCAGGATCTGCCTGTCCTCACACTTGCTCCATGCATAGGAACAGAGGGGGTCCCCGCCATCAACCAGGTAGGTCAACCAGGTGGAATTATGCTGACTGAGTTTGTAGCACTGAAAATATTGTAGCTCTCTGTATACCATGAACAAGCAGGAAACACATTAATCTGGGATACAGTGAAGGGTGAAGACATCTAAAGACATCTTACAGTTTTACAGGTCAACATCAGCTGATGTGGAAATCATAAACATCAGGGGCTTCCAGTCATGTACAGATTGTCATTCCAGACAAAACAACATCTTAATGAACTGTTCAGTTACGTCTTTGTTATGTAAAGTCACTATTTGTGTGTCAGAGTTTTAGATTATTTTAGCGTCTTTCAAATTATTCAAATGTTTCCCCCACTTTTGCAATTGTGTCTGCAGCAGTTTTTTTTTCTTTCTCCACTTTTATGACTGGGGGAAAGTTGAAATAAAAATATGCAAGTATGCATTAAGGATCAAGACAATTTTTACACAGAAAATTAACGGTGTAGAAAAAGATACTAAATTGAGGAACAAACACTGTTATGTAATACATTTTATAAAAATGTAATAAATGCACTACACATAGTTCCTTTGACAGAAATCCTCAAAAAATATATATTCCATACATGTCATCATTATTTTGAGCTGAATCAAAAGGAGAAAAGCCTGGGAGGAAAATGGTGCTAAATGCTGTAAAATTACAGTTATCTTCACAAGCACGGGACACAGGGCCAACATGTCATATCAGACTACCTTTCTATGTTTTAAAAAACTAAATCTACATGCGATGTAGAAAAAGCAAAACATGCTAATGCATGAACGTAATCTGGAATATAAAAACCTGTATTTCTGTCAGGTGGAAGTACTTCCAGTTACTCAGAGCTACCAGACATCATGGTAAAAAACATAACTGCAGTGAGAGCTCTGACACCAGCTGCAAAACAGTCACACAAAAAGTTCACAGAAAAAAAATTATGTATATGAATATTTTTTCCGTTTTCTTCAATTATGGAAGTGCAGTTGACTAACTCTTGAAACTGAACACTCGGCTGCTTTTAACTGTTTTAGATGTTTGGTTTTTTATCTATTTAAAATAAATTCTATGTTACTGGCATAAACAGTAAACTTAAAAGAAAAACTGCAAAGATCATTAAAGATCATACAAATCCTAGAATAAAACAAGGTCATTTGCAAGATAAACAATTGTGACTATGATTTATGTTTATTTCATTTTATTTATTTTTTTTCATTTTTTTGAGGATGAGAGGAGCCTTCTTTCTGCTCCACTTCATTCACTCGAGTCCAGGTTATGAACGTTTCTATGACATTATGTAAAAATTGTCATTTTGTGTGATTCAGACACATAGTGACAAAAGTGACACCATTCACCCTGTTATAACACACTGTACCATCGTCATGATTTTGAAGCTGTTATTTTGAGGTAAAGAAGTGACACAGTGTTGCTCTAATGGTCATTTTATTTTTGCAAACAAAACATACGGCATCAGAATCAAGTGAAAATCCGTTTATCACATGAAAAATTCTATAATAGTGGAAATACTGGGGGAAAAAAAGCAGTTATTATCAATTGAGATGGATGAGAAAATATTGCTCACCTCATCTCACCTCTCTCTCGCTCTCTTGCTCCTTCTCTTCTGTCATTACTGTGAGAGAGGAATTCTTTAAGAGAGAGTCTTCAAAATAAAACTAAACAGCAGAATGTGTGTGTGTGTGTGCGCGCACATGTGTGCACATGTGTGCATGTGTGTGTGTATTTGTCCGTGTTCTGTCCTCTCTCAGCCATAATTAATACCCGTAGGATTCTCATTATTCCATGTTTAGAGCGAGTGTGGAGGCTGTGATCTGCTCTAACAAGCCGCCTCACTGAAAGCCAACATGTCAGCAGCTGAAATGCCTGAAGGCTGGAGAAGCCGGTCTGTTACCGCGAGGTTGCTGGTTTAAATCCCTGTGCTCACAGGGAGAAATTCTGTGTGTTAAGAGCGTGATTGAGTAAGTTTCTTACCAGCTACTGTAGAGAAGCCCTGAAGGGAGGTCCCTGTTTGCTCATGTTCAGAAGCCTGGCTTGAACTGAACGGCTCCCAGGTAGGAATGTTTTTCAATGTAAACAATTTAATTAATTTTTCTCTTCTGTCAGTTTCTCCCTTGAAAAATGAGCATTTCTTCCCCTGGTGTTGCAAATATCCTTGTAATATCCAATTAAGTCTCCTTTATGTAATCCAGTGGCAGACTCAGGATGTTTTAAGAGCAAGGGCGAAAAAAATGAATAGGGCACCACATGTATGCAGTGGAGCAACAGAGCGCAGGAAGTCATGATAATAGAGGGCACATAGTTTGCATTGCATGTTTACACTTTGGCATCATTTTCCTACCTAAAGTCTTTATTTCTTTCTTTTAACCATTCCTCTTATATCATTCCTCCCCATTCCTCAGTCTTTCATGAACCTTAACCAAGTAATACAAGGGGTCCTAAATTAACCAAATGTTAACCATTAGGGGACAGATCAGAAAATGTTAATGTGTCATTCTTTGTAAATCAGTCCGTCCTTTAAAAAAAATAAAAAATAAATGAAATGAAATAACACAACCATGCAGGTCGACCGTGAAAGCATGTTATAACACCCCATACTTATTAGTTTCCTCTTAGGCAGTGACCTCTAGTGGCTGAAGTAGTTAGTACAGCAGCAAGGGAGGAAGTTAGGTGAAATGATATATGGGACCACTATGGAATAGGAAGACCACTGTTTATGTTCATTATGAAAGCAAAAGTCAACGAGGACTTGACGAAGGTAGATAAGTTACGTCACATGTATTACAAACATAAAATGGATACGTCTGTAACTGAAGTAATGTGAGTAACATAAACATAGTTATTTTAAGCCAAAACAACCAAGTGGTTTTGTTGTCTAAACTATGTTAGCTCGTGAGAAAATGACCCTACTTCTCACCCGATTTATTACCTCAGTAAACAGTTTCCTAATGACTTTATGGTCTCAGTAGCTAATTTAAAGTCTTCTTCAAGACAGCGTGATGTTCATTTTGTAAATTATGGTCCCATTTAGACTAAAATGAATGATAAATCAAGGGGATGCTTTCGGGTGTGGCTACCTTGTGATTAACAAATCAGTGGCGTGTCCTTGGGTTGCCGGTCAGCTTCAATCAGGATTACCTCCCCAGGTTCACCCCCTCGTTTGGCCTTAATGCCAGACTCAAACCTACAAAACAGTAGCCCATAAGTAATGTGATGAAGTTGTAATTTTGTCAACTTTATTGTGTTGGACAATTTATTCTGTGAACCGTACACTGCATCGTGTACAGTATGTCTGAATTAAGAGTAAAACGAACATCTTATTCCATATGTCTGTTGTTCCTGCAGTGTTAAGCCTGTTGGAGCATCCAAGTTGTTGTGTAACTAATCAATAATGGCACAAGAACAATTAAAACAAGACCAAGGTTGTTTTTCTTTAAATTGCATAATACACTTCGAGACCACATTAGTCATATTGAGAGCAGCTACAACAGTTTAATAGCAGAACATTTGTAAATGATCTGAAACAACCATCGTAAACATAAAGACTCTGATTTCAGCCCCTCAGAAACAAAGAGAGGATTTCTTTAAAGCCTCCATTTAGCACCGCCAGCGTTCACATACAGGGAAAAATCAATAGCAGAAGAGGAGAGAGCAATTTGTAAACCCACAGCAGCAGAAAACAGAGAGGACTGCTTTTGATGTCAGTCATCTCGAAGTCAAATATATTCTGCTCTTTTATTAGTGTTTCACTTAATTTAAGGGTGACAGCTGTGTACAACAGAGCAGGGATATAAGACGAAGGAGAGCAGGAGAGTGACGTGCATGAAATGCGACCCACTGAGCCACAAAAACATCATTCTGAACACAATTTGGACCAAATGTAATGAGTGCACAAGCATGAAGTTGCAGTTATGGTGGCTGTGAATGTTGAGCAGCTCAGTCAACTTTCTCAGAATAAAAAAAGCTTGGTAGATGCTGCAGGTATCAACATTCCCTTGACTCAGAGTGCAGCAATTTGTTTTTTAATCTTCATTCATCCAGCAGGGAGCACTTGTATGGCTGTTTCAGCACTGACCTGCTTCATGATTAACAACACAACCACTGAGCGTGTTTACCTGCAAACCAATAACTCTAATTACACTTGGTCATCTTCTCAAAACTGCTTAAACCTCATATCTATAATCGCCTCATTTGCATCATGTTTTCGTTGTTATCAAGCTGTCAACTGCTTTAAGGATCTAGGAACACACACAGATGATAAAATAAGTACCATGGACATCATTGTTGTTATGTCAGGGATGTCTCAGTATTGCAATATTCACGATAACTGTGGTATAAAAAAGTGAAATATTGATATTGTGTTAATAATACACATATGATAATATCGTCTGGATGATGAGGCGAAGATGTTTGGCCATGTGCATCTTTTCTTTTTGACTTTTCACTAGTGATTGAGTAGATGATAGTGATTATAATTATGGTTAACGACTCTCCAACTCCCTACACTCGTAATCGGGGGTAATGTATGTTCCGAAAAAGAGACAAAACACACATTAAACAAAGTTAAAGATAGATTTCATTGGTAGATGTATTTTTTTGAATTCCTATAGATATCACGATAATATCATTATCCTGAATTTGTTTGGCCGTGATAATCAAGTAGCAAAAATCTGACATCGGGACAGCCCTGATTTATGTATAAGAAATTTAGTCAAAGACTAGGGGAACTGAAGGTGTTTGGGGTCAGTCTTGACACTTTTAGTGAAGTATTTGTCTGTCTGGTATTGCCACTTGATGTATGTAAGTAAACAGAAACAAGCTGGCTAGGATATAGCAAAGATGAAGACACTAAATGATCTTTACAGAAGCTCTACATGGGGAAGTTCTGCCAATCATTAATGACAAAACACATCCTCCCCTCCCTGAGTTTGAGTTGCTCTTCTCGGGGCGCTGATGACAAAGAAAAAGGTTACAAGGGTTCCTCTATCCCAAAAGCAATTAATGTGGTCACCCAACTACAGTAAGCTTGTACACCTTGGGTATAAATTCACTTGACTGCTCCACTGTATTTGATTGTGGTGTTTGGATCAGAAATACAATACTGAGCCTCGGCGTGCCTGGATACGATGATACGATGATGCGATGAGATAACATGTGTTCAGATAAGATAAGATAAGACCTTTCTTGCCTCTGGGAAATTAAGTACAACAGCACAAGAGAGGACACAGATATACAAAGGGAAGACAAATCAAATTTAGAAAGACATGCACAGAGCAAACCCCTCGGCACTATTGGTTATTATATTACTATAGTGACTGATATTACTGACCAAAGTCACAAATTAAATATCTGTTTTTTATAAACATGTATGTGAGGAATGTTTAATAGATATATCGTTATGTACATGTGGAAAATAAAGCCCTGTACAGACCAAAGATTCGCAATGAGGCAAGGTCAGACTTGCAACTTCTTGCAATTTGCCGGTCTGAAACCTTTTGAAAAACTGCTAATGCACAAAACGCTCTATAGTCTCCATAGCAACGACTCTCTGTACTTTGGATCTAACTGCCAGCCTTATTAGGCTTTTCTTTGTGGCCGGATATAATTTGTATTGTCTTAAAATATGAATGAAGACAGTGATAGTGAACTACTTGCTACAGTTGTATTTCAAGGACTGATGAAACAGCGAATCTAAATGAGTGGGTACTGAGTGTTTGGTTGAGCGAGAGAAAGAGAGTGGGACGAGAGTTACAGTGAGTGTGAGCAGACAGATTGTAAGTGTTGTGTCCAGCTGACTCTGCTGCAAGGTGCTTATTGGTTGTTGAAACAGGTGATGTGCTTTATGTTATTTTAAAACCAGCCACTGGCGAATTGAGGTACTGAGTTGTGGGCGACGATATCGGACGGCTCAAGTCGAGCTGTGACTTGAGCTGCAACTTTCTAAAACACTTCTGCCTCGTCGCAAATGTTTTGTCAGAACTGAGTTTAAGACATATTATAACTAAAATTGAAATATTTATTTAACATGCGTATGAAAATGTTTATAACAATATCATAGGAGTAGAAGTGATACAATGAAGATTACAGAGTATTGTTGATATTATGATGTAGGAGCATGCAGTTCTATAAGTATTATAATTATGGTGTAAATCTAGTGGCAAACGAAATAATAATAATGATAATATAGTAATAATAATATAAAAAATATAACAACCCAGGCAGATTTGAAATTATCAATGAAACCATACAAAGATATTTCCATTAGCACATATTATATATTATATATATATATTATATATATAAACAAATTGATTTTGTTCCACAAATTGTGACGGGTTCAGACTGGATCTTTGGTGTGCATGTTAAGGCACCAGCTGAACCCTGGGAGGCTCCAGCAGAGAAGATATATTGAACTACAGCACCAATTAACCTCCAATGTCATTCTCTCTGCTGCAGTTCAATAAATCAATCATACGGTGAAATAAACCCCGCAGCGTTGAGTTATTCAAGATAAAGCTCCATATATCACCGAGCTGCTTCCAAAAGACCTCCCGCTGTCTCTCCACTAACCAACTCTCAACCTCCATCACTCCACACGGGCCAATAAACAGTCTTATAGCAGCTTATAGCAGTATGATAATGGTAATAGCTCACCGAAGACGTATGTGTCTCTAAATGCAGGATGACGTATAGTTGTGTAATAATGATTTAATTGGATAACTGAAGTAGCTCGAGACTTGTTTCAAAACATTAAAAACAATACAACCAAAAGGCATTAAATAGCTTAATTCAAGTCTCCAGAATCCCTGAGATCCCAAGTTGATAAGGAAAGATGTTATTTACATGAGCCTAAATCTTCAATGTAGCTGCTAAGCTAAAAGCTCTGCACCCTGTGTGAAGTGGGCACAACCGCAGCGTCTTTTCAGATCAATTTGGGATCTTTCGGCTTCTCGAGACCTGGATTACGCTGGACGAGCTATATGGAGAATTTTATGTTTACTACGTTGTTTTTTTTTACATTTTAAAACAATGCCCCAGCTACTTCAGTTGTTTAGGAGAATGCTGCACCACTGTTTTGCTGTGAAGCTCCGGAAATGTTTTGCAGACTTGTAGGACCTGCATGTGCAGTACTTGACTTCGTAAATGTCCTTGCAGCGACCTCTTAAATATGACAATGCTGCTTTTCTGTGTTTTTCATCATTGCATATTTGATATGTTTGGGTTAACTGACTCTTAACCTTAACATGGTAATAATTAGAATAGATGACTACTGGCTATCACCAGAACATGGTTTATTGTGTGGCACCTCTTAATTTGAAATATCAGTGTGTGCACATGTATTTGTTCTAGATGTGTCAAGATGTGACTCACTTTGGTGTGACCCTTATACTGTCTGTCCTCCAAGGGTGTGGAAAACCCTGAAACACACACAGAGAGACACACAAACACCGGACAAGTTGAATTTAGCTACCATAATAACCCTGACCTAGTTATACATTTTCTGTGTGCGTGTGCACGTGTGTGTTTGTTTGTTTCCCCTCTGAGCTCACATTTTCTTTCCTCACACGTCCTTCTCCGACATGATCATTAATACATCAGGGTGGTGTTACTTTGAACCTCGACCTCATTATTATTTGCTGCCAGTAACAACATGTGTGAGTGTGCGTGTTTGAATATTTTAAAGACTGCATCTATGCAGAGGTGGCAAACGTCCACACATTCTTTCCTCCAGTAGATGTACAGATACTTGTGTAAAAACTGACTCTGCTAAAAGTACTGATTCATCTTCTTTACTCCAGTAAAAGTAATAAAGTACAGGCTCTGAAATGTACTCAGAGTATCAAAGTAAAAAGTCTCCCTCTGAAGGACATTTCCAACGTTTGCTGTTTCTGGTCGAAACTGAAGCTCAACTCACATTAATATAACTCAGACACTGTTAAACTTAAAGGTAGAATCAGTAGGATTTGTCCCAGCTGTTCCTAAATGCACCACAAAAACAGTTGACTGCTGAGTCTGAGGACGTTAAATAGCCACATTTTGGGTTGGTAAAGCGTCCTGAGCAGCAACAAAGTGAGAAAATAAGAAAATCCAGACAGAGGGCTGCAGGGTCTCTGCAGATACGAGACACTAACACACCTTTTCTCCTCATTCCAGTCTCCCTCTCTGTTTCCGTCTTCTTACGTCTTTTATGTATTTGTTTCGTCTCGCTACGTCTGTGTGCGTGATGTGCACTGATAGGTTGAAATCAGTCCTGGGATGTTGGGAAGGCGGCGTGCAATGGCACAAAATAAGAATAATTCCCCTCAAATGCATTAAATTAAAGTAACAGCCCTGCTTTGAAAATGTAAGGAGGAGAAAGTTCAGATATGTAGAGAAGAAAAGTCCAAAGTTTTTCTACATTACAAAATATTCGGGTGTTAAAGCACAATTGACTTTTTTCTCTTTTTCTTTGAAAAAGTGATATATTTCATCAGAATAGTTTGCATCAGTTAACATCTACAAACTCTTTTTCCTTGATAACGCTTCTCATAATTCCCTTTTGGCTGCTTTATCTTTGTTAATCGGGGCTGTACGCTGCCAGCATTTTATGCAAAAGTGAAAAATTATTTGAGTGCTCTTGTGGCCCCTGACACTCAGTTTTGAATAAGAACTCTGGGTAATGTTAGGGTCAATTATTTCACCGGTACTTGAAGAAATGAGGGAGAGAATTAGAGATAAAGACCTTCAGCTTTTCAAGCACAGAGATTTTGGAAAATGCTGTGTGCCAAGGCTATTAACTTTTGAGGTTTAGTTATTCATCATTTTAGCCAACCTTTTAAAGCCGAAGAAGAATTGGTAGACTCTGTGCTGCTTGAAAAGCATTTGTGAAACACCAGGTATCAGTGTCCTCTGTTAGGTCCCAAGTAGAGCTGCAATGATCAGTCGATTAATCAATTTTTGATTAAGTCTTTCAAAATGTTCAGCAACAGCTTGAATTTTTTTAAGCTTGTGTACAAAATTAAGTTGTTTGTCCAAAAAAAACTGATTGACAGGCTCATCAACATTGTCAGGGAATTCCAAAGTGCAAAAATACACTAGAGTGGGGCTTTAAGCCAAAAACATGTTTATAATATAAACAATATATATTTCTTTTGACGATGGGGTTGGTGAGCTCATCACCCTTATCATCTGTGTTGAACCTCACTAAAATCCCTGCAGCCATGTTCCCACACCTGGTTGGGGAACCTGAAACTCGAGGTGCAGAGGCTATAACAACTGAAGATTAATGTACTTGGTTTGGGAATAACATGTTCATTAACCAAATACCGGCATCATTTTGGTCATGTAGTGCATTTGTATGGTAAAATTGGATGTTCAGTTTATAGAGATGTCAGATGAGGCTCTGCTCTACTCTAAATGCACAAGAGCACACAATGGAAATACAGGTGAAGAACCAATACACTGAAATAAACTAAATGTCACTTACATTCCTCTCTTCTCCCTGAATGACCTTATCTTCCCGACTGCTTATCAGAAACAAAACTAAAGCTGGAGCAGCTCTAGAAAAATGTCAGTTCTCAAAAACCCAGCTGATGAGCAACATTTGAAACACTGAAGTGATTGTTCTTTTTTTTCTCTCTCTTTCTCCAGGAGTGGGTGTACACTCACGGGCAGCAGATCCGACAGCAGCAGCACTGTCTGTCACTGTCCACCACCTTCCCTGCCTCCCAGGTCCTCCTGCTGCCCTGCAACATGGCGGATGGCAAGCAGGTCTGTACTCACACACACACACACTCACACACACACACACACACACACACACACACACACACACATACGCAAT
>OMLP01011776.1:26743-37181 GCA_900302685.1 Spondyliosoma cantharus | reverse complement strand
CCTGTGCCCCCTCCTGTTCTATTGGATACAACAGCGACAATGCTAAGGTGAAGTCTGCTGTAACAATGCACAGATGGGATCACTCCTGCTTTCTCTCTCTCTCTCTCTCTCTCTCTCTCTCTCTCTCTCTCTCTCTCTCTCTCTCTATGTCTCTCTCTCTCTCTCTCGTTTGCTGTGTGTGACCCGGGACACATGAGTGTTTGGAGGAGGGAGAGAGAGCGTTGTTGTTGCTTTTTGACCAGAGGGGAGCAAAGAGAAGCGGGATACTCCTCTGATTTTGTGCCTCTGTGTGAAGTATGGTCCATGTGAAGGTATGTGTTCATTCCCGTCTTCCTCTTTTTTTCCATTTAACCTTAACTCTTTTCCACCCGCATTTTCCCAGAAAGCATTCCATCAGGGTCTCTGCGCCTTCCTCTGCAGTAACAGGTGTCTGCCTGTCAGCCCTGAATTGGAGGGAGCAGGGATCGGAGGGGAAGGAGGGGGCAAATGGAGGGAGCATTTTGCTTTTGTTTGGATGTTTTCGAGAAGCCGTGCGGCTGAATTCTCATCCAGCTAGTTAGTCATCTCGCTTTTCGCCGCTCAGCCTCTGTGCTCTCAGCGCCAAACAAGCAAACAAACAAACAAAGAAGAGCACAAGCGTTTCATCTTTTCCTTCATCTGCTCAGGAGATTGTTCGTCAAAGTAGGTTGTTGGGTTTTTTTTCTTTGTTTTTTTTTTTTTCTCTTCGGTTTTCATTTCTTTACATCAGCTGATGAGGGAGTTTAGATTGATTTGACTGCGCAAAGTCAGATCACACAGGGGAAAACATGCACGCGGGGTGCTTGAGACGCTAATGGGAGCGCAGCTTCTTAACGCGGATGGAGCTTCTTGCAGTTTTCTTTGTAGCGAAGGGGCTGGTTTGCGTTTGCATCAAAGGATCACAGCTTTTATCCTCAAATAAGCAGTGAGATCACAGACACTGAAATCATCCCTCTGTTTCTTGCAGATGAGTGGCTCCCTGATGAAACTTTAACAAACACTGCGATGATTGATATAAGGCCACCACATGCTGAAAAGGAGTTAGCGGCTTTATTGCATCCAATTTCAAACATGATTTGTGTTCAGCTCAGTGGATGGAGCCTCCTCGGCACAGCTGACGTAGCCAGGTGATTTTTTTTTTTAATCACTGTTTCTTTCCAGCAGCTATATTTTCATCCGCAGTGCAGAGTAAACACGTCTGTGTATCATCATGTCGAAGTTGTGTAAACAGGGAAGAGTCTGCATGTTTCTGTCTCTGCGTTCACACTTGAGTGACTGCACAGCAGTATGTGTATGTGTGTGTGTGTGTGTGTGTGTGTGTGTGAGCATTACATCATGTTAACATCAACGGACTGTTCAGCATTCAGAACATTTTTCACTCTGTAAAGAGGTCACAAAAAGTGTTTTACAGCAGAATATATGCCATGTGACATTTGCGCAAAGCACTTCACTGTGTCACGAAGTCAGTGGGAAACTTTGTATAACCCTGACATGGTTAAAGGAGCAGTCTGAAAGATATGGACAGACGTTTAAAACATTGTGAAACCAACAACATCCAGAAAGTGTGGAAAAAAAACAAAAAAACAACAGTGTTAACATTCTGTCAAAGATGTCTTTGTGCTGCGTTGCTGAAATGTCGACTGAAGTTAGCAGGCTAACCAGCTAGCCCCATATAGTTTCCGCTGGGAGACGTATGCCAGCCCTTAGCATAATAAATGAACAAAATGAATGTAAAAAATGTCAAGAAATACTCTTAAACTTATTCATTAAAAATTCATTCATTTGATTCCATTTTTTTTTCTTTTACCAAACGAGCCTGTTCACTCATCGTAAAACTCATCAACACGGCCTTGGTTTTTCTTTCTACAATCATCTCTGGTTTGGTCGAAATAAATCCTCAGTTCACAGAGTGAGATGTGGAAACATTCCGGCTCTATCTGCTGTTCTCACCTACCGCTGATGTCTGACTCTCTGTTGCTCTCTCTCGCCTCTCCTGTCCCTTGCCTGCCAAGTCTTGTCATCCCCAAGGTCATAGTCCTTATCGAAGCCGTTGTAAATCACCTCTGCACTGTAACCCCTGTCGTCAAAATGACTTCAGTCCGTCTTGGAGGCTCTGTTCAGTCCCAGTTTGATGTTCACTCTCACGCCAGGCTGCCAAATCCACTTGAGCTGAGTCCCACTGCTGTGCTTAGTCCCCCTGTGTTCTGAGATCCAGACAAAATCTAGGGCCACTGGCTCAACAGCTAACCGAGCCATAAGCTGGTTGACTAACAGTAGCTAGCCAGCTAGCAAAGAGCAGCAGTCGTCTGTGACTCTGTTGATATGCTGCCTTCCATGTTTATGGGGCGATCTTCACATTCTAATGGCTCAGTGTCACAGCAGCAAGTCTTTATTTATGCGCAGAAGTTGTGAGTTCTCCTATGAATCTATTAACTGCGTGTACAACCTGCAGAATCCGGTGTGCATGTATGCCGAT
This sequence comes from Spondyliosoma cantharus, assembly GCA_900302685.1. NCBI lineage: Eukaryota > Metazoa > Chordata > Actinopteri > Spariformes > Sparidae > Spondyliosoma > Spondyliosoma cantharus. The sequence continues at coordinate 34,687 of OMLP01011776.1, read as the reverse complement.
GCATGCGCACGTGCGTGTGTGTGCCGCTGTATGTGTGTCCAGCTAATAAAAAGAGGATGGTGCATAATTACAGGGAAATTAGCAGTTTGATTTGTTAATTTTTTTGCATTAATGATTCATTATAATCAAATTGTCATCATTATGGTGGAAAGCCTGGAGTTGCCTCGGGCATCATCAGCGCTTTAGCTCCCACCGACCAGCGTTCTGCTCTCCGTCAGTGTTGTTCAGCTTTAAACACACATTGTGTCATCACTATAAATAACATGAATGTTCTTTCTTGATGGGAAATGTAATTTTCTGTGATATTTTGAGGCCAAATCAAATATTAGAACTGAAGGTAAATTGTTCCTCTGACAGTATCTATGCAAACTTTTTATTCCCTCTTAATTACACGCAATGGCTCCCTGAACGCGTCAAGCTTAATTCGGCTGCAAGCTCTGCGACGATTGACCGTTAGATACGCAATTTGTCATGCATATTCTCTGTTCGAGCATGACGAGTGTGCTATTTCCCTATTAAGAGTGACAGATGAGTAAAAAAAGTCGTACATGTGCATGTGCTGTATGTGCGCTTGTGTCACTTTGATTCTTTGACACAGAAATACTGATCTTTAAACTTCAGCAATCGACCGTCAGACCAAATGTGTATGCGGGTCAAAAATCTAAAATGTTATGGCTGTTAGATGAGCTCAGATCTCTTTCAGAATAGCTCGGCTGTATTCAAATATTCAAAAGGAGCCCGGGGAACAACGATTGATTATATCGCCCATTGTGAAATGATTGTTTATTAGTCAACCACTTTTATTATCTGGAAACCCACCAGTCACACACCAGCTAAGATCTAAATTTTAGGACCAGTGCTCCAGTGTAGAGGCACTGAATGCTCTTCACTTAATCTGAAACAATCCACAATGCAGTTGGATTAATTTGTTGTTTTTTTTTTGTTTTTTTTTTGTTGCAGAAATTGGTAAAGTCAGTTATGTTAAATCAGCTGTAATGATCGCAGCAGAGGAGAGAATCCTGTAATCGGCTGTTGGCTTGTTTGTGTATCTGTTAATTAGTGGTTATTCATCACATTTGAATAGCATAGATTAAAAAACAATGGGACTCATGGAGACACCACTCATTGGAACAGATCTTTGTCTCAGATGGTGTACAGGAGCGATTCAAGAGAATCGGATGCTTTCACCAGTTGCCTTTCATTTAAAACAATTCTTACAGATCTGCCTCTCTGCACTAATTTAACTTAAATGTGATGATAGAAGAAAAAAACTCATATGAACCTTTATTTTAAAAAAAAAATGTTGTTCAGTATCTTCATGTGATGGGCATCATGGCTTGCCTTGGTTCGTCTTATATGTTTTGTCACAACAGCTTTTACAATTTAGTAGATGATAGGAAAATTGCAGCATTGGTTTGCACTTTCCTACAAACGGGTGCCTCTTCATGAACAGATGACATGTATTTACAACCCCAAGTCCCCCAAAAAGCTGGGACACACAGGTGTCAAAATCAAGATAAGTGCATATTTCCCCACAAAGAATTTTAGAATTAGCAAATGAATCGTGACGTAAATGAAGCACGGGGCTTAAGCTTCCACCGAACAGACAAAAGCGACGGATCTGTGTTGAGCGACGTGAAGTTCAGCTTTCCTCAAACACGTTACCACATCATTTTCATTTGTTTAAGGTTTATTTATTAACATCAATCTCAGAGTGCTCTCTTCTTCTGCATTGGTTGAATAGGACCTGGCTGGAGAATAAGCGCCACCAACTGTTTAATCTCTGTAAATGCTAACTGCTCATATTTACATGATAATAGTGAATGGAATTCAAGTTTACTTTTGCCCATTTCCATGTAAATTTTGACGTAAACTTGGCTGATCAGGCCCATTGTTTCCAAGAATGGAGTACTTTTGTTTTGTAAATGTGCACTTCCTACATTAATTAAGGCACCATCAACACGAATAAGGGACGATTTATGCTAAGCTCAGCTCTTGAAATCAGCAAGAGTTTCCATGAAGCGCTTTATAATCAACAGATTATCTGTATTCAGCAATTCTCAATTAACTCAATCTAAATGGAGCAACACTATATTTAAACATTCAGTGTCTATACTGTATATAGCATCGGATTTAGACCACACATTTCCCAGTGAAGTGGGTATTAGCATCCAGCAGCGGGGGTGACAGTGGGGGTCCTACACTGCAGCTACAGTTGGGCTGATGGGACTGACAACCTCTTCTGCATTATCAGCCACCAGCATCCTGGCAACAGCAGGGTACACATCCATACATTTCTCAGACAAGCATTGGGGTAAAAGTGTTCATGTTAACCTGACACCGACCCTTCACGAACTTCATCTACGCTGTGTGCTTCTCCTTGGTGGCAGAATAACAAATGTCACATTTGCGATGGCTTTAGTTTGGTGTCACGTTTTTTTCTCGACATATCAGACTCCTCTCATGAATGTCTGGCAGTGTGAAGCTGGCAGACACAGTGATATCTGGCCCGCTTTCCCACCACAGACTGCAGAGTCCATTTCACAACAATTAAAAATGTGTCAGAGACGACGGAGCCAAAATAATGTCCAGGATGGCTGTAAATGAAACAGTAAATAAATAGACAGAATGTTTTGACACATTTTCTCTCTCTCTCTCTCTCTCTCTCTCTCTCTCTCTCTCTCTCTCTCTCTCTCTCCACCCCCCCCTCTCTCTCCCTCTCCCTCTTCCTCTCCAGGAGTTGCAGTTTGAACGTCTGACCAGGGAGCTGGAAGCCGAACGACAGATTGTTGCCAGTCAGCTGGAGAGATGCAAGCTTGGCTCTGAGACTGGAAGCATGACTAGCATCAGGTGTGTGCGCATGTGTGTGTGCGTGTGTGTGTGTGTGTGTGTGTGTGTGTGTGTGTGTGTCTGTCTGTTTTCTCACACCCGTCAGATCCTCTTCTGTACAGTCTACCTGTGTGTGTCAGCTGTGCTGTTGCAGGTGACCGGCTTTTACAGCTGGTCACATTAGAGGTACGCTCCTTGATCGGTGTCCAAAATTCACCTCTGTGGTTCAAACTACCCGAACCACTGTTGTTTTACTTTAGAAGTCAGAGAGAGAGAGAGAGAGAGAGAGAGAGGGATCTTCCTGGATTCTTCTGGCGCACAGCCATGTGCTCCTTCTTTTGTACCCACCCACCGACTACAGTGTTGTTGCTTGTCAGAGCTGCGACACGTATTTGGTTATATTGTTATTCTTTTTAAATCTCAGGCAGAAAGTCACAGTTCTTGATGACTTTTACACAGTCATGGAGCTATGTGTAGCATTTATCTTCGATACGTTTTTGAAGAAATACTGGGGGATAGCTGATGAACTAATTGTTAAAAGAACTAGCTTCCACTTCCTGTATTTGACTCTCAAATCATCATTTTAATAATCTGGACATTTCTCTTCGACAGTGCTACCTAGCTAGTTTGTATACCTTAGGGTCCCATGAAAGAAGGCAGGGCTGCAACGATTAGTTGATTCATTGATTAGTTGTAAACTATTTTATTAATGGATTAATCATTTTAAGCCATTTTAAGACAAACGTGTCGGAATTCTCTGATTTAGCTCATAAAATAAGAATATTTTCTGGTTTGTTTTCTCCTCTATGACAATAAATTGTAAATCGAGACAGTTGAGGAGGTCACCCTGGCGACCTTTAGGCCAAATAACTCGTCAGTTAATTGACTGTTGGTGATTATGAAGATAATCCTTAGTTGCACCCCTAAAAGCAGCATTCATAGATTTTTTGACTATTTGTGTTTAACCTTGTAACGTTGAGACACTATCGCCATATCAAGTTGCTTTGGCAACGAGCTAGCAAGCAGCAGACACATTGCAATGTTGGCAGTACTGCTTGCATGAAATCATGCCCTCACCCTGCCTCTGCGTCTATGTCCAAAATCCACTCTTCTTTAAACTTTGTTTCCGCCTCCACCCACTCTTGGTGAAAACCTCAGTTTTGCCGTGTTTTACAACATTGAATAACAGTTTTTCACTCTCAAGGTTTTCTACAACTCCGTTCCAGTAATTATGTTCACTCTGGCTGACCTCATTCTAAGAACACATATTCAGCTCTCTATTGTTATCCCTCTTCTGCTTGTCAAAATGAATATGCTGAATAACAACAGGGAGGTGAAGAGGAGAAGAACCAATTATGTTGTAAACGCTCTATAAAACACGTTGCCCGGTCAGGAGTCATTTTTAGCAAAACTAGAATAAAAAGCTCAGGATGGTAACTTGAGATGCCAGATAATCCTAACTGTAGGTGCACGCCTTGTCTTGAGAAAGGATACGGATCTGTCAAAAACCCGCTGGCAGACTAAAGTTTATTGGGATCATGCTGCCATCCTGAAGCTTATATCTGCACATTGACTTCACATACCGCAGCACCTTTAATCTCAGAGGCGCACGAGGAATGAATCGAGATCACTTTGCAGCAGAAGGATTTGAACTTCAAAGAAATCGGATGTCAGATTGACACTTCTGATTTAATCTCGATGTGAATGAAATAATGGATGCTCCAGTGTGGCGTTTTATATAACCCGCAGTGTAAAAAATTTTATGCTCGGAGCTGCGATGTTGTAATGCTAGAAACAAACATGACCTTCTGTCTTTGCTAACAAACAAACCTAATCTCTCAAAATGATATCCCTGAATTTAGAGAGCAAAATTATTTTCTTTGGCTGCAAAATTGTGCCAACTCTGTCGCTGTAACGCTTCAGTTTGATCAAAGCAGCTGCTTGTCATATTTTAAATGCATTTTTGGCTCAGATCTGATGGTGCAATTCAAATCCTTAGCATGCAAACATGCTAATGATTGTCCATTAAAACGCTAATTACTTTTCACCAACAATGGAACAATGTGCAGCTGTCACAGGTCTGTTCAAGTTCTTTTTTTTTTTTTTTTGTGAAGGGAGCATTGAGTGGATAAAAGAAGTGGATGTGCCTCCATGTCTGAAAAGTGAAGCCAATGACGTGCCTTAAACCTTGCGTTCTTTTTAATGGCCGACAGAGGTGACTCCACTGGTTGCAAAGAGAAGTCTGATTGCATGTAAACGTATGGGAAAATGAGTCTAGTTCTCACTTGATTTGTAACCTCAGTAAACAGTTTCCTGGTGAGTTGAGTAAGTCTATGCTCTATTGGAGAAGTCTTCTCCAATAGAGCATAGTGTTTTAGTGTAAATTTAGTAAATTATGGTCCCATTCTGAGTAAAACAGACGATAAAGCAGGATATGCCAAAAGGAGTGTTGACAAATTGCTACTGCGGCCATCCTCTCCAGTGCCGCGCTCTCAACGAGATGTCTGCGGACGTCATGCGAAACTCAAGGCTTCAAAAACGGTTTTCCACAATTCAACGATGCCGATGTCAAGGTGCTCACGTCTGCTTCTTTTATGCAGCCTAAGGATGAGAGGAAGTAAACTGTACACAATGCGAAGAGACTGTCCCATTATCTGCCGCTGATTGAGTTTGGACCCCGAGCCTCGTCTCCGCTCGGAGCTCGGAGAACACATACTACACATTCCATACCGGTCCCAAAGTGAAAACAGCACTCCTTGACACAATGGTGCTAATACACTTAGCCTGCCTCTCAAGACAATGTAACGCGATTAAAGCGTGTCCCGCTCGCCCTCTCTCTCCCGTACACACACACACACACAAATAAACGCGCACAATCCATCATCTTTTCTCCTCTTTGATTCCGTTAAGCGAGCGGGGATTCCATCCGTCTCCAACTAATTACTCATCTGCCGCCATTGTAATTCTCATTTCAATTTGAGGGGGTGACCGACAAAGAGCAGAGAGATGGTCTAAAAGCGATTCATTCACAAGTCTAATTAACTGTTGCATGCATTTAGCTCCTCAATGTTGTCGCGGGGCCGCATTGAGGGCCCTCATTTAAAACAGCAGCGACACGGGAGATGGAAGAGGTGTGGAGTCCAAAAAAGAAAAAAAAACAAAAAAACACATCTTCCACTTCATCACCCAGCTGCACACAGATGGAATAAAGACTGCCATCTCGTTAACTTGATTAGATGGGTTTATTATTTAGTGAGGAGCTGAGCGTCTTGTGGATTACACTGTCTTCCATTGCTTTTTATAGGCCATCCACTTTGTTTGACTTGGCGGTAATTACCAAATGGACAAATGGTTTGGCAAAACACACAAGTCCACTAAAGCAATATGCCGGAGGTTTGTAGTGCCGAAAGCATGTAGGATTTATTGTTCAATTACCTCTGAAACATTAGTATTGTTGCTGCTCTGAATAGTTTTATTCATCACAGCGTGTCCCGGTGAACATAAGGGCCGATATTTAATCAGCAGCTACAACGCATGTACTGGAATTCATCTTGGTAGCATTTGTGGCGAGATGTATTGACACTGTGCGGAGCAATTAAACTAGGAGTTTGACTATACTTTCAGCAACTTGGTGGCAGTTTATTCTTTTTGTCAGTATGATGTATGATACAGTAGAAAATGATTAGCTTGTTTAGCTTGTACATGTATTCCTTTTGTTTTCAATGTCTTTGTTTAGTTATGTGATGGCCCAGATATATTTGGCGGGTACAGTACTTTCTTCTCCAGCAAGGTGTGCTAAATGCTGCAAGCTAGATATCTTTGTTAGTCATGTGGTTCACCAATCCAGACTGTCCAGCTGTTTGGCACAGTGCAGGACTCTGGTCATTTCTCACCTCGAGCCAGAGCTAGTTTACTGGTGTCGTGTGTGTTCTGCTGCCAGCTGCCGCTCCTCACTTAGATACAATGCTTCTATGTATCATGTTAGCTGGCTAAATCTGTCATTTGTCGAGGATAGTAGTAGTATAGTATCCCAACATGTGTTACATACAGATACTAAGTGCTGCATCGTAGACAACTGGACATTTCACCTCTCATCCAAGAGGCTTCTTCAGATCTCACTTACTGGAGGGGAGTTGCAGGCTTTTAAACTCTGTGTGGGAGTGTCCTTACTGAGTCGGTAAGGACACTCCCACACAGAGTTTAAAAGCCTGCAACTCCTGTGAGCTCTGAGTTTCAGAGTCGTTGGGGCCACTTGTGGGGTCGTTGACGTTACGTTAGCATGGTCTTCAAGAAACTGGAACGCATCCATTTTGCCTACAATACAGCACTTGAAGCTACCTTGCCCTGGAAGACTGATCGCCTTCATCAATATGTTACATACAAACATAGTATTAACTAAGGACGAATGTTGATACCTAACCTTCGTAACAATGGAAACAACACGACTGGTCCACTCATTAGCTCTATTTTTTTTTACTTATATGAGTTGTTTCTTTTAGACTCACAGTTATCCAAATGGTCAGGAATGATCGACCCAGTCACCTCTATCCAGAACTCATGAAACAACTGCTCAATATATCATTAGGAGGATAATATTACCTGTCTCAAATAAGACTGTTCAAATTTGTATCTGTAATGATAGCTGTAATGTGTCAGATCTAACCTGCTCTGGCCACCGTGTAGTAGTAGTAGTGTTTCTCTGAAAACTCCCTCACATATTGGCTTATTGGCTTCTCCCAAAGGAGCAGCTCTAGTTTATATGCCCAGACAGACCCTGACGGTAGATATGATAAAACCCGAGTTGTTATGACCATGGACAATAGAAAGGCTGCGTGTGGTTGCCAGACACCTCGGCTGATGCCTGCACAAGATAGAAAGAAGGAGGACAATATAGTATGGGTGTGGAACTGTGCTCAGTGTGGCCTTAATAAAAACTCTGACTGTCCTCGTGACTAAGCTTCTGATACACATTTTTTGTGAAGGGAATCCCCCGAATCAATTCATGTGAATCATGGAGCCTGTCAGACTCCTGTGGTTTTTAGTTCTAAATCCTTTCAGTTGACTATGTCTTTGATGTATGGATTTGACAACTCCTTTTTTTTTTTTTTTAAAAAA
>OMLP01011776.1:2844-25896 GCA_900302685.1 Spondyliosoma cantharus | reverse complement strand
TTTTTATCCTCTGTCTGTTTCCATTCCTCTTCGCCGTCTTCATCTGACCTCGCTCCTTGCTCACAGTTTTTCAGACATCTTTCTGATCATAAAACGAGGCCGACTTATTATTCTGAGCCCTGTGGTGGTTTCAGTTGGGTGTGGTTTCACATTTTAAGAACACCTTCGCCAGTCAGATTCAGGTCTGGCTGAAAGCATAGTTTTGGTGCATTTTTAAACCGACCCTGGAGCGCTCGGTTGACTCTGATCTCAACTCACCCAGTTGCGCTGTCGGATATCAATCTCTAATTTGAAAGATGAAAGAAACAGACTAACCTGTACATGACTTTGACCGAAGAAATATGAGAAAAGAGGAAACAGCCCAAAGAACACGAGTGGTGTCTCTCAGTTGGTGTAGCTCACTCTGCCAAGTGTTTGCCTTCTCCATGGCTATAGCCCCTTTATCTAATCATCCATGTGGACCTCTGACGGCGAGCGCACACCCAGTAGATACAGATATCTGAGCTCTGGTGGCACCGCGGTGGCCACTCCACTCTGCTGGCTGAGGAAAAGCCCCCACCCAGGGCCGACTATTTGTCGGCCTCTCTTTGGCTGTGCATATTTGTGACATTTGTCTGGTAATCGGATGCGCGGCTGTGTGTTTGTGTGACCGCTGAGTGGTGACTGTGTGTACGTGTGCGTGTGTGCACAAGCATTGGCTGGAACCGCAGCACCCGGCGACACCCACTGCGCCTCGTCTGGCGGGAAAATGGGCCCCCGTCTAGTGAGCCCAGTGAGGGCCCATTACCCAGAAGCTGTCAGAGCACTCTGCTGCCAGTTTAGACTCTCAGTGCTGCTTCTCCTCGGCACACATGCACTAAGAGAGATGTGTGAGCTGAGAACTATTAACAGTTTTTTATCAAATTGAAAAACTCTTTTCAAAGAATGGCCCCCAATAGTCCTCCGAAGGGAAAACGAGTTCTCTCGCAGAGGCGAATCCGAGGAATGCCTTTTAGCCCGATGTAGAAAATTTCCGGCTAAAATGAAACCCATAAAAAAAAGCATTATATTTTTATACACTTCAGGTGTAGTCGGTTAGGAAAATGTTTTTATGACTACTGGGAACGAAGGCTAAAACTGTTCTTTTATCACGCGAGGTGAATCTAGGCGTTTGCCTAATTTGCCGGCAGTGTGATGAAATGCATCTTCTTTTGCCTTGTCAGGAGGAACCAGAAGGTGGTGAAAATAAAGCTGACGCAGTCAAAGAGAGAGAGAAAGAGTGGGGAGTGATGGAAAGGCCACCTGTGACCGGCTAGCTCCTGTTAGCGTTGTAGCCTTGTGTTGAGGCCTGTTTCCCCATGAAAGTAGCGTTTCTCATAGTCCTGCCCTCCACGTTTGGGGTCCTGTAAGGTTGCTTAGAAGCTGCAGAGATATTTGAGGTTAGGGCTTAGGTTGGGTTGGGGTAGATGTAACAGGAGATACAAATCAATTGGGAAGCACAACAGCAGCTGCCACCCTGCTATCTGGCTTTTCATTTTCATGTAGTTGCCGTTCTACCTGTCCTCCATCTGCACCTGGGTCCCGTCTACCGGCTCTATCAGAGCTCTGAACATTATTCTTAACATAAAAAAAACTATAATGGATATATCTAGTGCGTAAAACATAAATCGATTGTCAAATGCCACACGCACCAAATTGTATTTATTAATTTCAAGGTAACCTTTTAGTAATAAATGATAAACTTTAACTTTATTTATAGTTATTTCACTTGTAACAAAGAAATACTTTATAAAGCATTAATGAAGAACTTATAAAGGTGTATATGTGAGGGGAAGACACAAAACTTAAATGATGAAGATGAAGGTGATGAAAATGCACGTGAAATGAAAAAAAAAATACATTGATAAATTACTAACTAACTTGAATAATTTAAAGGTGATTCCAGTCACGCTTTGTTAATTTCTCCTTTTGTACATTCGTCATTCACGAAACAAAAACGTCATTTATCATTTAAGAGAAGTGGCCTCAAGGGTCAAAATGAGACAAAAATATTGGAAGCAATAAAAATGCTCACTAATTAATAAAGAAAGTGATGACACGTACGCTAATTAAAAAAAAAAGAAAAAGTGATGAACAGTTAATTGATTTGATAAACGTCACTGACATTTCATTTATAATCAATGATTTCACTTACAATAAACAAATTGCTAAATAAAGGCTGTTTGACACGTAATTGCTTGTTAACAGCGACACGACTATTAATTAAAGATTCATTTGCTATGAATTTGCCATTTATCAACAATGGTTATCATGAAGTGGTACGACGACACATAACGAAGCCCCTCACTGACACCCCACTGACAACATGAAACACGCTCATGAGTGACGAGGGACAAATAAAGATGGCTGCGATGTTTTCATCGAGGAAGCGCTGCCATGAGGTTTCTCCATACCGCAAAGTCATGCTCCCTTGCAAAGTGGGTCGGTTTACGTAACAGCCACATGCTAAACTTTGTATCTAGTCACTGATGTTTCCAAAAAAAGGACGACTCTCGGTGCAGAATGACGAGGCTGCGCTGCATACAGCTGAGTCATAGAGGACGGTAGCTGCTAGCTGTGCCAAAGCAGTAAAGTAGAGTTAACGTCTTTTTTCATAGTAATATAAAACCGCAGTCGGTACAGTCGAGAAGCGCACTCGGATGCGACTGTGGACTCGCAGCATCGGGGACGTGGTGAGAACAGAGCAGAGGATCAGACGGGGAGGGATCGGCACGGAGACGAGTTAGAGGGGAGGGAAGCCACGCTGGTGACTGCTGTTTGATTGATTTTGTGTGCGGCAGCTTTGCTTTGACTGAGAACTTTAGTCAGTTCCAATTGTAGTTTAATGTCACTGCTGCAATTACACGCAGAGCTTCTTTCACAGAGAGGCTGCCATTTAGCGGATTATTGCAGAATGTGGAGAAATGTTAAAAAAAAACAAAAAAAAAACGTTTACAAACAGTGCAGTGGAGCTGTTGGTTTAATGTGTGGCTGTACACTGATTATGCTGCAGGTTGATTACAACGAGGAAGCTCCTGTGAATAATAAGATCATCAACGCAACTCTGTTTATCATACCAACAAACAAACTTTATGTCTTTTTTTAAAATGACTTAACTTTCTTTGACGTGATTCTCTCGCTAAGTGCGTGCGATGCGTTAACAGTGTAACCAACCACGGCACAGTTAGACTCGTGCAAATCACTCACAAAAGTCGAGCGTGCGAAACCTGGAAAAGATTAGGCTGAAGTGTTGGTGTCCCATCAGGACCAGCGGCGCCTCACATGCATTGGACTGAAATGTTAAGCAACGGTCCATAGTATCTTACGTCGGTTCTCTGTTTGCTCTGCTTGGACGGCTTGGAGGGAAAAAAAGGAGAGTTGGGCGTTAGAGCGGAGTTATATAATCGCGGGGGGGGGAGTGTTCCATTCAGGAGTGGCAGTCTCTGGGATGATGCAGGCGGGGTGAGACTTAACTTAAGTGGTGTAAAAAATAATATGTAATGGTAATATCCTCCTTGAAATACACCAGTTCAGTTTTCACCACTTTCGCTAATTTATTACGTTCTGAGTTTGAATGAAAGAAAAAGAACAGACGTTTACTGAGTTCTGCGGGACCCCCAAGCAATTTGAACTTGAGCGGCTGCAGGAAACTTGCTTACTGCGAAATTGAGCCTTTATTTTACTCAGGATCACCAATATGTTAGTTTGTTTTTTTCCCACCTTTATTTTTTATTTCTTTGAGTGGGTATTTGCGACTCTCTCTTTCTTTCTCTCTCTCTCTCTCTCTCTCTCTCTCTCTGTCTATCGCGCCCATAAACTGCATCATCTGGAATCACATTACACGCTCCCCTCCAAATGCCAGTGCTCTGAATGGTTATGCTGTCGTTCGTCGTGCCTGGATGAAATGTGCGCAGGCTTTTTAGTTAAAGGCCACTACCTCGCAGCCAATGTCCCAGAATGTTGGGTACAGCTCGGGTGAGCCGTCTGGTATTTTGAAAAGTTGAAAAGGCCCTAAAAGTATGTGATTGAATAAAAGGAAAAAAATCTTTATTCTAGCAGCGCAAACCCGGGTGCAACATCAGAGCAGTGCGCTAGTGTCAGATCTTTAGTTTTTACACATTTCACACTGATGTTAGAGGACTGTAACACCGAATTACATCAATACTCTCATTAGCACTCAGCGCTGCGGCTCTTTCATCATCGCGTGGATTTCCGTTTGTACCCATGTCTTTATCGGCATGGAAATATGGAGACACGGCGAGTGTGATTATGATGACGATGTTGTTTTTGATGATGTAGGCGATGAGGATGTCGGCTCTGAAACCTCCATTGATCCAGAGGAGGCAGACCTCTTAGCGATGACAGCGGCCTATTCGCGCGCGCGTTCACCTTATTGATCCGGGAGCGAGGAGGAAATGGGAAGAAGGGTGCGGGTTACATTTTTAAACACCAGCGACGGGTGTGATCCATACCGAACTTTGCGCATCGATCTTCTGGAAGGGAGTGCCCAGCAGAGGAGGAGAGAAGGGGAGAAGGTCAGGGCTCTCCCGTGTTGATCGGGTGGACGGAGGGGAGAGTGAGGTCTGGTCACCAGCTCCAGGTTCGGTATTGCTCAGGAATCCCTGCGCATTGTTTGTTCCACAGTCATGTACGGTGATTTGACGCCAGCTTTTATCTCGCAGTAGACTCAATGCAATTTCACACACTGTGATTTCAGCTCCACGAGAGGAAGTAGAAAATGATTTGTACTGTTTTTTTTTTGTTTTTTTTTCTGTAATGGAGTAGAGGGTTTTTCTTTGCACTTATCCTTTTAATGTTATTGTCAAAGAAAAAGGAGAAGCATTGTCAGTTTACTTTATGATAGACATGGCTGGATTAGCAGGCAGGGCTGGGGACCCTTAGCAGTGGGAATATGAAGCACCAAGACACAATATATCATCACCTGCCTTGTAAAAGCAGCTCTTCCTCAATATATCTGCGCTGAATCAAATGGGGTCATCATAAAAATGGGGTCAGTTGTCACTCGATAATTATGCTGAAATGCTGTTTCACTTTCGTTCTTTCTGCCTCACTTTGTGTTCAGTCCTTCTCCGCGGTGTCCAAAGTAATCTGTTGTGATTGCCCTATCCATCCTATCCGTCCTGTCGGCTCTATTTTCAGTTGTCGTGGAAGCTAGTAGCAGTTGCTACAGTACAAACTTAATGTATTTTTTTTTTTTTTCAAAACCATTGAAGCAGTGCTTGAAGTGGAAAAAAAATAAGTGCCCTTACTTCCCTCGGGGGGTGTTGAGGCTGGTTTACCGAGTTGGTGGCCTCCGATGGTCAGTCCAACTGTTCTGGCTCGTGTGGGTCCCAGGATACTGTCTCTTCTCTCTACTTTAACTGAATCGCACTGGTGAGCATTACATAGTGCCGCCTGGTAATGCAGTTAATTTGGGAGCTTCGTCCAGAAAACCTGATGTTGACTGGGCTGAAAGGAGTACTGGCAGCTTGTGAGTACTGCTGGTGTAGGATATAAAGCCACGGTACGCCAAGGAGTAAAGTGTAGAAGTGAGTTGAGAGGTGGTTATTTGTCAGAGTCGACCCTACAGCAACCTCTACAGCTGTGCTGATCCTGTCCCCATTTTTCGTAGCCATTTTTTCTCAAGCTATTTATTTTTCATGACTGTAAGTAGGTTGGAGGACCCTCAAGGGACCGCTACGACCTGTAAGGCAAGGGTCACGTGATCCGACAGCTGACTGCACTAGAGGACTAGTTTTTAGCAGCCTTGCTAGCTAAATCTTGTTGGTTGTTTTTGGGTTGTGGATACAGCGACGCCACTCAGCCCTGCTTCCAATTTTGCCCAGTGGCCACTCGCAGTAGAACAGAAAAAAAATCCCCCTGCATCCCAAAAGTATTTTGCGCGCAGACCGCCATTATAAAAATAATTCTGTAAAACTGCTGACAGGACACTTTGAATGGCAAACAAGTCAACTTTGTCTCTCTTTAAATGTTTTTATCCGTGGTGTGTGCACCAGTGGACTCTCATTGGACGGAATAGGCGGCAACGTTACCTTCAGTATGTGGTTCTATGTTACATCCTCGCTGTACAGCCCTTGAGGAGTTATTAAACCCATTCAGTGTTTACTTCTGACAGAGCATGTTGTCACTTTGATTTTAATGAAGTTAAAGCAAAAAAAAAAAAGGTTTTACTCAAAAATGGTAATGAGAAAAAGTAAATAAAGCAAACCTTGTTTGAAAATATACAAAAATGACTTCCAGTAATGAATTTTACTGGAAGTCACCCACATTGAAGGATCCATCTGGTTATGTTCTAGTTTTAACGTGTTATGGGGTTTTCTCCCCAGTTCTTTAATGTGTGGGTATGTCGCCTGCTTACATGGTATGACGAAATCAGAGCTAATGAAAAGGAAATGTGAAATGTGTTCACAGCAGCATTCTTTTGTAAAAACTCATAAAACAACATTAGCAACCCCAGAATTTGTTCTATGAGATCATATTGTAATAAAAGCAAGCGGTACAGTGATACATCCTTCTATCATTTATCTTACGACTTTATTACCAGCTACGGCGTGATGTCCTCTTTACGACGTCCCTATTTTCACTGCAGTCAGTTCGAAGACAACAAAAATTGTCCCATAGATATCACAAAATTGACGTTGGAGAAAATTAGGATGAAAACGTGGCGGAGGAGCACGAGGAAAAAAGCGGACAGAGGGTTGAGACGAGGACAGAGAGGGGGATATAGAGAGGCAACGTGAATGCAGAGCGAGGAGGGAGGTGGAGAGCGGGAGGGAGTGAGGGAATAACAAGATGAGCCAGGAGGCAAAGCGGGGGGGGGGAGTGCTGTGAGATGCATTCTCATGTTAAGCCCTTTTAACCTGCTACCCTGCAAACACACGCAAACACACAGTGAGCCAGCATGAGTCACTCAGAGACCCAGACACTCTTAATAAGCCTAATATCCTCCACCGTCACAGACAGGCTCTGTCTGTCACACCAGGCTATGTGCGTGTGTGTGTGTGTGTGTGTGTGTGTGTGTGTGTGTGCGCGCGCATGTGCTAACTGACTCCCAGTGTTAGTACAGTCATCTGCGACTGTATTATTGATCTGCCTGTAGAAACGGAGACAGAACTGCCACAGTTAAGCTCCGATGAAAACCTTCTTAGTCCACAAACACACACACACATACACACGCTGGGAGATTTTGCACACGGACACACAAAAGTGCACTTTAACACACAAATACATATTCATGGCGACTTGAAAGAGGCCTGTGCTAAAGCACACAGGGCTTAAATATTCCACATTTGTGTGGACTGGAAGGAATGCAATGTAAAGCTACTAATGTTTTCCACAAATTTTGAAAAAAAAAATGAAATGAAAAGTGTTTAACCCAAATTTCGCCCTTTTTAGTTTGGTTAAAGGCATTTTTGATCCAAATGTGTTCAGTTCATACATTTTTGATCATACTCTGTCCAGCAGCCTGACACACAGCCTATATTATTTTGTATCAAACCTGGCAACAACACTGGTTTTACAATCTAAATCAGGGAAAGTGAATCTTGCCAATTCAGACTACCTGGCTCACACATTTGGACAATGGGAGTGAAGGTGAAAACCATACACAACACTATGAGATTAATTGATTACAGAAAAACATAATCAAACTCTCTCAATGCAGTCATGGCAGTTTGAAAGCCGTGGACTCCTGGGAGCCAGCTGCAGCGGCGCAATGGGACTGAGGACGGATCGTCGGCCATTTTGGCTACAAAGTGATGTTTTCCTTAATTTACGTCTGGAAGTCTGCCATCCAGTAAAGTGGCTTGGCTGAACCCGATCGATGCTGATAAGGAGACCTGGCACACAGCTTCTGATGCTGTGTGTATGTGTGTGTTTGTGCAACAGGCCAAGTCCAAAGCCTGCAAATTGATTTGACATCTAGCTAGCTACAGAGTTGATAGCCACAGCTTTGGCTTGTCAACCCTGGGAAGGAATAAAACAAAAAACAGTACGCTGCTACTAGAGCTCTAACAGTCGCTCCAAACACTGTGTCTTGGCACCAGCGCTGTGTCACGTGTTGGTTTTCGAGGAGAACTTGTCCCGGAAGAAGCTCAGGGGAAACAAATTCCTTGTAGAAATTGTGCGTCATTGCAGCAGCTTGGGAAGCGTTTTGCTCATTTGATGAGCGAGAGAGTGGCTTCAAGAGTAGATGAGAAAGTATGTCAGCATGTGTTATGAGTGATGTGTAACAGAGTTGAAGTACTCTGTCCATTAGAAGACAAAACCTCACTTCCTGCGAAAGAACAGCACTGCTGTCTTTTTAACAAATGGCCTCTGAACAGTTATCCCAAAGGGAGGCTTTGTCTATTGACAGTCGCACTTATTTATAGCTCTTGACAGGCTCAATATTTTGGTCCTTGATAACTGCAAAAAGGGGGGAGGAGATGTGAAGAGTGTTGGCCTACTGAAGTCAGCGCACATCAGCTTTTGTTTTGTACGGTGCTCGGCTGAAAAAGATGACTGATCATGCCACTCGTGTACTGCTCTCGTAGACTCTTTGTAGTCACGCAAAAGGCCGTGTTTTAATTCTGTTTCCAGCCTCGAACGCCTGTAAAGCACCATAAGAGAGATGCGTCACAGCTAGTGATTTCTGACATCGTGTTTGTCAAGAAATATCTCTAAACCTAATCCCTTTTTGAGACATCCAGACTGATTGGCAGTCTAGAGTTTTGGCACATCGATTATTTATCTACCAAGAGGAATACATTCAACTCCAGGAATGTTTGTCTCCGGCCAGTTTTGGACAGACGGGCTGGTCTCACACCGAGAACCGACATGTCTTCCCGCTCGCTTCTCATTTAACTCCTGGCCCCGAGTCAAAATGGCCGTCTCCCACACTGGCAGACTAGGAAGTCAATCTGACCAATTTAGTGGGTCACAGGAGACTTCTGCTTCTCGCTCTCTCTCTTTTTCTCTGCCTCTCTCTCTCCAACCATTTGTTTGGAGCATGTGGACGGGCGAGCAGAAATGGCGAGCTGTGGCTCGTCCCGCTGCGCTCTAATCACTCGCTTCAAAGGGTCTCGTGTTTCTCTCTGTCTAGATGGCAGAGGGGAGGAAAATGAAGCCCTGCTCCACCTCGGCTGAATTCCTGTACATCAGACCCAGACGAGACGGATATCTCCCTTCACCTTCACTGTCCTCGCTCCAGTTTGGCGGCTCACGCTGAGCCTTTTTTTTATTAAAAAGGCAGAGAAATTCACAAAAAATAATATTATCGGTCGCAGCCAGACACAGAGCTCTGCATTCACTCAGCGTTATTTTGTTTGGTGATTGTTATCGGCTTCAGCACTGCCGGCAACAAGCATTATTTTAATGCATTTGCAGCTGCAAAGTAACATTTTGATTGCTTCTCTTTTACCTCAGTATTGTTGGACTTTCTGAGCTCTAACAGACAAGCTCTTCATGTACAAGAAAATTGACTTGGTGACACTGGTGCTAACACACTAAAATTTCAAGTACAGACATCTCACCCCATATGTGTTGTCTGAGGATCAACACTCAGCAGGACTCTCTCTGTGAGCCATCTCAGGAAAAGTCACGTTTTTGACTCGAATGTCTTTGAGCCTAAATTAAAATCCAAATCATCAGATAATACTAAAATATATTCACAGGTCTTATCTCACACCTCGAGGATTACATCAGATGAAACTCAGAGATAATCCATTTTACGACTTTGTCCAGACACTGCCATTGGCATTTTCCTTTTATACGCTTTGGAAGAGCCTGGAAGGTAACAGGATTTAGGAAAATGTCAAGCGTCATGTCAAATACAATGGACATAGTCATCCCTCACTCACAGTGACTGCTGTTAGTTACTGACACCTCCTCCTTGGAGCACTCCGCCTGTTACCTGGTCTCACAGCTGCTAAAAGTATGCTAGCTTGATGTTAGTGAGGAAATAACTCAGCTTAAGCCATATTGCACAGCCGGAGCTTTCTACAGCATGATTGCATTATGATGAAACACAAAATTTGACTTGCTGGTTAAAGCTACTACAGACAATTATTGTGTAAGTATAAATCTTTGTGATAAATTGCCTATTTAAACTTTATTTTTCATGTTATTGCTTGCCAACTTGCTACAATACATATTATAAGTGCAATCTCTAATCACTAATATATACATCAGTCCTTTTAGGCAACTATCGTCACTCGGCAGCCATCTTGGCAACACCCCCAGGCAGTTAGGTTGGGCCAACAAGACCAGACCAGGGATCCCTCAACAGGACCGAGTCCAACTTACACAGAGGCTAACACCTTGGCTTGAGAAATGTTCTATCTCATTACACCGTCCTGCCATGCATTATGCACCACGTGGCCCTTCTGTGAGTAGCAATGTTCAACAATCTCCCGAGGCTGTTGACATTTTCAACCCGCCGGATTGTCTCCTCTCTTGAGATATGAGATACAGCCGAGTGAGATAGTACCTGGACAAAAGCAGCAACAGTTAGCTATTGTTCCCACATAATGCGCAATTAGGTAAAACTCAGGTGACCGGGCAAGATAAAGCACGTAGTTACAGAGCACACCGGGGTCCTCCATCTTCCAGCTTACACCGTAATTAAAGGTTCACAATAGCCGTTCTGGGACGTGCCTGGGCTTTTTCCCCTGGCTGTCTGATGGGTTGCCTGACTGCCACCAATTCAGCAGGTAATCCTGGAGTCACATTTCAATAATAACAGCATCCCTGAACTCGCTATCTTCCTCCGTAGCTTGACCGTGTGAATTTATCTGTATTCTCTCAGGATCTACAGTGAGAAATGTTTCCTGTACCTGTTCCTGGGTTTCCTGTAACTCTCGCTGGGCCTGCACAGTATCAGCTTCAAAGTGCTGTTCAAGGTTCACCTGTAATACCACATGCTCCATATGGACTAATTAATGTCGGAAGTCAGCACTATGATATAGGAGACTAATGGCTTTCTGTGTTGGAACAAGCTCTTGCTGCATTGTTGTTTCACTTGTTTTAAAGCTGCTTACATTGGTGCTCTGTACCTCAAATGCAGAACATCTCAGCATGGCCATTTCACGTACGCAGCTGAATGTATCAAACCGCAGGGGACAGAGCAAATGATCCTTTGAAGTGAAGGATTTCTGTCTATGAGTGTCCGAACCTTCACTGATGGCAAAGGCTGTGGTCAAACTATAGCCGACTACTCTTCACTGCTGCCGGCTGTACTACAGTTGATTCTTTTATGCCTCGATAGTGGGGCTTCTACTCTGTGACTTAAACGTCACATTGCTCCTCGGATGGCATGGCTGGGCAATATGATGGCATTTACCATGTGATTGTAGAAATGGGTCCACTCTTGGAGATTTGGCAATGCTGCTTCCAACTCAAGATCTATCCTTTTGTGCAGGGGTACCCAAAGTTTACGAAACTAACATAGTCACAAAGTGACTAAAACTAAAACTTAATGGTGGGCCACGGGTCAAAAGCAAACACCTATTCTATTTTACTACCTTGTTCAGATGTACTTCAATTCCAGTTTCCAATATTGGATGACTTCACGTTGCCTGCTGTGCTCATGTTACCAAAAATAACTAATATTCAGGGATCCTACATAAGCGCATGTTTACCTCACTAAAAAATCAACAGCATGAACAGCAATTTATTTTTTTTATTTTTTTTTATCTCCAGATACATCCGGCAGTCTGAACCTTAACCGTGCCTTAAAAACTCCACTTTCATCAAGAAGAGTGAGGGATGATATGAAAGCTCATGTGCTGAATGCCTAATCAGTTCAACTTGACTGAGAAAGAATTGGCTGCAGCAGCCACTGGACACCTAATGCAGGATGAATGATCAACGACCTCATGTGGATATTTCTAGGATGAAGAATTGAGCAAAGGTGTTGAACAGCACTTGAAGCTAATGTCACCTTATTTTTTATGGATTCTGGAAAGTTTCTACTCAAACTGGGCTCAATGAATTTGACGCCATCTCAGCTTGCACTACTGTCTGTCTTGTGTTGCATTATATATATTTTTTTTTTTCTGGAGCCTCTGGCAAACACACTGCTATCATTCCCGGGAAGCAGAAAAAAAGTTGTGACATTTACACACTGCGCTCTGAGGCAAGCTTGCTTCTTGCTTTTTCTCAGTTCTGAGAGTGTATACTTTCACAGAGTAGGTGTAACACCAGCTCCCACCCTAGTCAAGGTCATATTTGGGATTATATCCTGTAATCTACACCTTTTGAAACAGAATATTGTGGATATTTCCATGACAACAGAGTTTACACAATGGATGTTTTTAAGGTCTCAGGGTTCCTGCTGCTATCAGCTACTTAATTATCATATCTTTCTGTCTCTTGAAAAAGATCTAGGCTTATCTGGGTTACTGTAATTGGAGCATATAGTCCACATGCAGAAATTCACTAATTGAATACGATAGGATACTGAACAATGGGTAGCTCAACACAGGTAACACTGGTAACTGGTAACACAGCGGGCACTGGATATATAGAGAGACTTTATGAAGCTGAATAACACCTGTGCAGAGCGTTGCATTTGCTAAAATTTCCACTCATGTCATTCATGCTAAAACACGTATGATACCATGAGGTGGCTTCGATAAAAGTGTTCATGCACCAAATAAAATGAAATATAATAATATAATGAAAAATGAAAATATAATAAATAGTAATGCTTGTTGTAAATTAAATGCTCAGAGTGTTTCTGTTTCATGACCGTTCAATAGAACTAGCTGTGTCTCATCTATATCTTATATATAAGCTGCGCTAGTCAATCAAAGACTGTCGCAAAGACAGCAACAGCAAAATGGCTACAGCTAGCAGCTACGCTAACTATTGTTTGAAGAAAAAACAACCATAAGAATCCCAATGTGAAACTCTAACATCAGCTTGATGAAAAAGGCAGAGTTAAACACCTTTGTTACTGACTGATCTAATAGAAGGAATGCAGGTTTTGAACCGGCTCGGGTGCCATTGGTAAGGGGAAAGACATCAGCACGGGAATAGACTGTGATACAACACCGGCACTCTCTATCGAGTGAATGCCCAATCCATTAACCCTTACTTTCTTCTCCTTCGTCAGGGCCTCCATTAGCAGATGTACAACCTGCAAATAGGCTGTTTGATTCAGTCTTGCTGCCCAGAGTGAGATGTAGTATAGTGTAGATATAGTGAGATCTATTGAGAGCAAAACAGAGCTAGAGATTCTTCTTTCTTCGGGTTCTATTGGTGACTGCATGCCATAGAATGCGATTCACATCATTTTCACATTCATCCAACCAGTCAGTGAGACCTCATGCCCTGCTTAGAAGCACACTATTCACAACCTGCGCTATTTATTCAGGTTTTTCTTTGATTTCGTCACTGTATTCTTCTAAAATGTACAGCATAACAATAGCCCAGACATCATTGATTGCCATGGCCCTGATTTGGTGTTACAAATTAATTGTAGCATCTAGAGTTGTCTGAGTAGACAGCAGAAGGAGAAGCAAAAATTCATTATAATATGAAAAGCAGGTCAGGCGGCAGTGATTGATGGTCAAAGAACTGACGAGAATGAATATTGGTGAGGCCTTTGGAAATAAAGCAAGTATACTTTTCTGTGAGTGGTAGAAGAAAACTTTGATGTGAAACATTCTAATGCTAATTTAGTCTCTGCTGAATAAAGCAGCTAAAGTTAACTATGAATAGCGTGACTGACAACCCGTGATTATTGCTTAAATATAAGATCTACATTAGCGATGGTCATCCATTTTAATAAAAAAAGTTTGGGTTGCAGCTGTTTTTTTATGCAAGTGTCTATAAAATGTTTTTTAAAAAGTTAAAAACTGTGGCTTGAGCTTTTGAATCTAAATTACTGTCGACACAATCAATGGCTGCATTATTGTTTGATGGTTTCCAAGAGCAACAAAGCTTTGCTTTGTTTGCTTTGCTTTGTGTGAGTTTTTTTTTCTTTACGGGTGGCTCTATTATTTAACAGCTCTGTCTACAAGAGGGCTGGTCATTGTGGTCAGCACAGATAACAGATAATATGCAGGGCATGGAAATAGATGGATTATATGGACAGGGTTCAGAATGTGTTTATTGGGTGGATGAAATGACAGGATTTTCAGTGCTATCTCTGGCATTCGCTCTTTTAAGCCCCCCTCATTGGATTTAGCCGAGCTCTTTCCTCTTCTGTTTCCTCTCATCCCTCTCTCTTTGTATTATGTTCCCACTTTCATTTTCTACCTTTCTGCTTGAGTATCATACTCCTTCTCTACATCTCCCTTTACACTCTACTCTACCCCTTTTTTTTTTTTTTTTTGCTATTTTCCTGACTCTAAATGCAGCAGACCAATCAGTTAGACAAGGTAGTCAGAGAGCAGTGTTCTGATTTGTGACATTGGCTCTTTTTCTCTAGGAATAGCACCAAATGGGCAAAATGTGCTCTTTAAAGCACCTGAATATGGGATCAGAATGCACAATAGGGGTTGATCATTATTTGAAATTACCGAGCATTACGCTTTCGATCTTTTATCATCGGACTGAAAATAACAGCTTTACTGAGAGGTGCTTTTAACTCAAATTGTCCGAACTGTGCACCAGCATTGCAATCGAGGGCTTTTACCTGACTCGCTATTTACTTGATTTAAATTGAGATTATACCCTGATCTTGACATGTATTTCCACTTGTAAGGATCATTTGTATAATGATTATATGCGTTTGTTTTATAGTCCTAAAATAGCCAAAAAGTCATATAATCTAATGGACCCAATAGTTAAGTATCATCAGGTTTTGTTTTAGACACCATGTCTGGGTGGAGTTATCACAGAACGTTGGCATTGCTATAAAACTGTTTGTCTTTCTTTTCCTGTTTTGATTGTAAGCGTTCAGTTGATTAATATTAGATGAGCCATCAGAGGTTAGCATAATAGAGCCAGAGATTTGCACTGGGTCTGCGGCTTGTGCACTACGTCTATTTTTGCTCCAGGGATACACAATCACCTTAGTTTCGGTCATTCATTACAGGGTCATATTTACTTGATACGTTCATAAATTGGTAATCTACTTCCAATCCATTTTGTTTTGGAGGAATTGTAATTGCTGCATCAGTCTCGTTCACTATTGATTTTTACATTTCAGTCAGTAAGATGTTTGGGTAGTTGCCAATTTCATTTGTTCCATATGGTGGAACTTTTCTCGTGACAATGCTGTGCTTATTCTCGGTTTACGTTTAGGCACGGAAACCACTTGGTTAGGGTTTTGGTTGCCAGAAACACAGAAGTAGATGTCTTGAGGTATCGCTGAAAAACACCCTGTCTTGTGATAAGACATGTTTCATAGAAATATGGTACGTAGCCCATGACATGAACAAATGTGAATGTATCAGTGATTTGCAAAATGTTAAAGGCCATAATGTGGGCTGGGATTTGTCACCAGAGATTGTTTCCTGTGTCCTCGTTATTTCTCTTAACAGGTAAATATAGCCTAATTTTACAGTTACTAGCAGTCATACCCCCAACAATCTTGCAGTAAACAACACTGTCATGCTATACAGGATTATGTAACATGTTTGGATTGTGTGCACACCAACAGGAAGGATGAGTACAATCACATAGCACTGAGAAGCTTGAACTTTGCACATTCAAACCAGAAAACCAAGTGTGCACACTTGTATACACACAAACTAAGCCACACCTGCACGTTCATGCACACAGCATTATATCATTAGCGGTGATGAAGTGCCATGCCATGGCGTGACCCTGCAGCAGGAGAGTTGATCGCGCTGTCAATTAGTTCTCTCTCGGTCCACTAATTACACTGTCACATCCCATTGACGCGCCATAGAGGTTCGATGGGGAAAAAACACGAACTCTCTGTGTTTCCTGGGCCAAGAGGTCAATGAGCCGTTTCAGATACTGAGGTCTGATTAGGTGTACCTGGTGACCAGGAGGAGGAGGACTGCCTGTGTGGGCTGAGAGGACGGGGAGAGAAAGAGGAGACGAAGAGGAAGGTTATAGCTCATCGACAGAGTCAGCCATCATTTGTACTGTTAGGATGGTGGGTCAGTGTTAGAACCACCGAAACTTATTGAATAATCAGCATCATTTATGGGAGATCCCCAATGGGACCTTCCTTGTTAATTGAAGGACAAAACAAGAAAATAATTAATTATTTAGCTCCAAGTATCTTTATGCAACTTTACGGAGCCACTAGCAAACTGTAGACTCTTAGTCTTGATACTCGATAAATAACCCAAACTATTATTTGAACGTCAACACTTTTGGTGATTCATTTTCTCCATCTCTAATCTACATTAATGATTAATGAACGAATCGCTTCTAAACGAATAGACATGTCGTAAAAAAAGCTGAGCTTGTAGAGCTGAATGGCAGAGAGCAGAGAAGAAGTCTGGTCTTCTCTGATCACACCCTGATTCTGATTTATGAGCCATTCCAAGTGTTAGATTAGGGATTGTTCTGCTATAGTGTAGTCTAGTTTAGCCTATTCTCTCTCAAGATATTCCAGTATATCCTGATCTAATTCTGTTCTCTTCTCTTAGTCGCTTCTCTTGTCTTCTGCTTTTCCCCAGTCTTATCTGGTCTCTGCTGGTCTGCTCTGGTCTGTTTTGATCTTCCTGACAATACGGACAAATTCCTATATTTTCCCCCAGCTCAGATAGAAATCTGAAACCCACTGGGCTTTTTTTTATTTATTTTTTTAATATCCTCGCTCCAGACCCTGTTGATGCAACCACTTGATGATAACACCACTTGGTCTCTTTCCTCACGGCTTCCAAAAAGGTTTCTACCTGAGCACTCAGGCCGCATTAAGTTTTACCTGCATCACATCCTGGGCACTGTTGAATAACACATCTACTGAGTCATGTTCAAGAGCACTGAGGCAAGATTTTGACACTGGCAAATGCATTAGGACAATGCGAGGAACAGCCTGTCCTGCCCTTTAAGAAAATATTGACTCAGCCTGTGTCATCAGTACTGGCTGTCTGAACCCAGACTAGTGATAATAATCCCCATCCTCATGCTCCATCCAAGGTGTATGCGTGATGTAAACACACTCCATCCTCCAAGACACCCTGGTTCAGTGGCTCTCTCCCCCTTGGCTTTGTGTGATGCATTTGTGCATCAAATGTGTTCCGTGTGTTCTTGTGTGCGTGTATGTGCGCATGTGGGGGTGTATTGTTTGGTATAATAACACCTGATGAATGAGGAGTCTGCTTCGCTGACAGAGGGTCCCAGTGACGTGTATCACTTGGCTCCCCACCGCAATCCGTTTCACACCACACACACACACACACACATGCACACACACACACACAGAATGGAGGTAATCAATGGGATGATTTAATAGCATCTGTTCTGTGTCCGCGGGGAGTGAATAGCATTCATTGCTATGTTTAAGCTATGGAGGCTGTGGGTTACAGATATGGAGGATTTCATACTGAAATGCTTTTCATTTTGAATCATGCACCAATATGGACAAGAGAGAATATTACCTCCTGATAATCATTTCAAAAGCACTCTCATTTGTGTGTGCTTAAATAGAAAGCAAGAACCAGAGGTGGATTAGCCTAGAATAAACACTTGAAAGAGTTAGCTAGCTTGGCTTTGTCCAAAGTTGAACAAAATGCAAATAACTTGTGGATTTTACATTTCTGATTCATACAAAGACATGAAACGTTGATTCGTGAGCATTAGAGATGCGAGTAGTTTAACTTTGGACCGATTCAGACTAACTCTTTCCCTCTGTCTTTAAGCTAAGCCAGTCACCTGCTGCTTTTAGCTTCATACAGGCCATAGCATATATACATGAGTGTTTTTCATATCACAGGCTTACAGGGGTAGCACATAACCGACTTTCAAGCATCTCCATTTTATTAACAAGTGTTTGGCGATCCACTGGTAGATGCAGCACTCGACCCACTTGAGATTGTTGGGATTCAACTGGATTCATAAGTGCACACGTAGCCCCGCTTCCTTGGAAATCTCAGATCAAGTGATCATCAGAGGAGAACCTAACACGTCTTAGTGGTGGTGCTTTCAAGTGGGATGTGTCATATTGTTAAGAGTGTATGATGCAGTGTATATGGCTTTGGTGTGTATCGTGATATGAAGTCACACTGCACTGATCTGCAGTTAATTATCTGTGCTGCACTGTGCCTGCGGTCAACTTATATCATTATGTGGCTTGGATTGTAGAAGGGTGGCTAATGTTAGCTTGCCAGGATTGATCTGCAAGTACTGACTGTCCTGTCAGCAGTTGAGCTAGAATATTAAACCATCTACCTCACAGATAGCGTCAGGTTATGTTTACAGGGATTTATTTAACAGTTCTTAACGGGTAACGCATGGAATAAAAAAGGTGATATCTCTGACTCTGCTGTATCTGTATGGATCATTTGGTTTTAAACTGTCCACAATGAGTCTGACACAATGCACCGTAGACGCTGAGTGGTATCACTGGAGGCAATTTATCAAATTACATGCAGCTTCCTCCAGAGCCATGAAAGGCTTTATACTTTTTTCACATATGCAGTAGTACTCCCCAATCTAGGTAAACAAACGTTAATGTGTACAACTGGAGGAGTGACCCTTTAAGCCTGCATTCAGTATTGTTGGCACAATACACAGTAAACATGATAGTGACTAAATGATGAACCGTCCATTTTCTGTACATGCAAAGGTAACAAATAGGACAAAAGAAGTACAGTCTGAGAATTGACAGGGCTAACTGACCGGGCTATTGGCTTTTTTTAGAAACCTAATAGAACATTTTTATTTACAACTGTGTAATTATCCAATAAATGATTTGAGAGAATTATAAATGACAACGTCTGTTGAGTGTGCAGGATGAGGAGTAAAGCCTGCCGTTGAAGACTTATAAGGTGTGGATCTATATAGCGGTAAATGATATTGAATATATGTCAGAGAAGCTCCAACTACTGGAGACCACTAACAGTAATGACTCATAACTAAACCAAAACGATGCTATTTGTTTCCCTCTCTCTTAAAATATTGGCTGTGGAAACTTCTGTTTTCATGGTGTTGAATATTTGACACCTACTGTAGACTACATTCACACTCTGTATGCTTTTCCAGACGGTAAATGAGGGCTAGTCACTGGGAAACCTGCTCATCTCAGCTTCATAGAGGTCCTTTCTGGTCAGATTTTTGGTTTGTGCGGTCCCTGTCATTAGCATTGTAGTACATAGTGTGTCACAGCGCGAGTGGAAAACTGCAGCATATGTCAAGGATACCAGAAGGAAAAAATCAACCTACAGACGTTGTTTTAGCAAGAGCAAAAGTTAATTTACTCCTAACTATAGTAAGAAGAGTGGGAGGAGGTGAGCTTATGTGGGCACTGCAGCTGTGTGTGTGTGTCAAGTGCACTGTGAATAATGAATACTGAAACTGTTTCAATCACTCGCATTCAATATGTGTTGAAATGTCAATGTTTTTCACTACACTAAGGGTCACCAGGGTCATCCCTCCTTATGGATAGCTGACGTTTGTTTACATGTAGGTAAGGATCTGCAGGCATGACAGAGGTGGTAAACATTATCAGTTTTAAGATGAATGCTCATTAAAACAATTGCCAAATTTACGTCAAGGTAAGGCAAAAATTAAGCCTGAGTTGTAGAAATGATCGCCCTCAGCAATGTCAAATGACAGTTTAAGATTTTCAAAGGAGGTTTTGTGACTTTCAGATTATTAGAGTTACTGTTTGATGCACATCTTTCTGTGTCGTGATGTCCAAAAATGTTGGGAATCAATCCATCTTTGTTTTAAGTCGTGAATTCTGTCACGCATTTGCATCAAACAGTAGATCATAATCACAAACATAATGAAATCGTACCTCTGTCGACTTAGGGGAGAAGTATTTGTCACAGGTTTTATCCAATCAGTTATACAACGACAGTAACTATGAAATTGAAAAGAACTGATTGATCTTTAACTCGTGGAAACGGATACTAGTATGTTGTCTTTCTGCGCAGCATCTCTCTGCCCTTTCAGAAACATTTTAATCTCAAAGCCCCGTGTGCTGCCTGAAATCTTTCCTATGACAGGATAAGGATAACACCTTTGTTGGAAATAATCTGTGTTTCTCCAAAAGACACTTGAGAAACAGGCTTGTCTCTAGCTTGACAACAATGTATTTTGGAGTGTGGATCTTTTTGTTTCTGATAAGCGCCTCTATCCCCAATGTCCTGAAGAATTTTACCAAACCTCTGCACTTTGTTGTTTTTGTCATCCCTCAGTAGCTTTCTCCTGTTTTACCTCAGCAAGGTAAAAGAGAAAAAAAAAGCCGCAAATGGAGATGTTAGGTTTTCACCAGATGATAAACAGTGATATAAAACTCTTAACACCAGTGTTTTCCATGGTATTCCTGTTTTATTGCAGAACTACAAAGTGGATTTTGATGAGAAAAGGGGAGTTTATAGCATATGAGGCTGATGGAAATTCTGTTCTGAAAATTGTCCTACCACCGCACCAACAAACAAGAACAAAAGCTAGTGTAAAATAAAATGTTTGCTCATATTTCTAACCCTGTTTGCTTTTCTGTCGTTTGTCTCTTGCAGTTCAGCAGATGAGAAATTTCGCTGGAACAACCAAGGTAATATTTCCTCTTAAATGCTCCCGGCACATTTTGTCTGGTCCTCTATTGTTTGCATTCTGCATTGCTGACTGTGCACCTTACAGGGGTAGCCATTGAAAAAAAAAAAAAAAAAAAAACATTATGCACCAACAATATATTAATACAATCCTGTACAAGAACTATGAAAAGGCTCAATCAAACTCTCTGCACTGCAACAAAGGGTTTAAAAAAAAAAAGGCTTGTTCTGACAAAAAACTCCTGTCTCTCAAACTCCCTGAGCAGTCCTCACCCCTTCTGACAGCTGAGTAAAGGTCGAACAGCATTTACAAATAATTCTCAGCGTTCAGTCTAAACCTGTTTTGAGCGCCACGTGGGAAGTGTTTTCCATAAAGGAGGAAACAAGAATCGATGAGTGTGAGGCCTTTTTCGATGATTTGAAAGTCAAATGAAGACGCTTGTCTCAGCTCGACAACTTCTCCGGCAGCAGTTTAGCTGAAGAAACACCGCTCATGCATCGCGCTCAGGCCTCTCCCCCTCTTTTGTCGCTCACGTTGAGATGTATAGGGTGCTGAGAGTAGATTGATTATCAGAGTGCAGGGCTGGTGACCTCTGCCAACAAAGAGGCGACTGAAGGGCTTGTGGTCGGACGTGTCGCGCCGAGGCCTTTCAGTGTGTGTGTGTGTGCTGCGGTCCTCATCCATCTGTTGCACTGAGGCCCGCGCCACTCGGCTGCAGAAAGACCGAATTTTATACTCCCTCACTCCAATCAGACCTTTTGATCTCGTCATCGCTCACAAATCATTAAAAACCCATCACTTCTGGATCAGGCAGGTTTAAAAATGAGGGTGCGCGAGGGTGAGTCTAAATCCAGCGTAATGCCGCAGACGGCGCTGGAAATGTTTCACCAACAGCGTCAACATCATCAGTCTGCAGTTGCGTCAGTTGAAGTCAATAAAATCAGCCCTCCTAAATCCACTCACTGAGGCCTCTACTATTACCATCGCTCTCCCTCTCTAGCGATAGCAGATTAATGTTGCTCCCGACACTCATTTGTAAGGTTTTATCCTCCTTGGCAGCCCTCTCTCACTTGAAGACACTCGGCATGTTATCAGCCTCACTCTGACAGACAAACGGTTCAGTGCGAGGCGATTCCCCCGTATGCTTAGATCCTGCGAGATTTGTTTGCTGGATTACCGGCCAGGTTTATACCCTTGACCCGGGGTTTACCCAGATGTTACTCTTAGGTCTTATTGTGTTTTGATGGCTCAAATGTGGAAGGATAAGTAAAAGCGGGCAGCTGTGGCAGTCAACTGTCTGGAGCTATGAAAGGGCAAGATTTATTGCGCCGGCTAGTTTGTGGCAATCTGGCAAAGTACACAATTGTTTGAGAATATGTGTCCAAGTCTCACTAAAATAACTCAACTAATCAGAGCCTTAAAGTGCAGATCAATGCCTAATCTCGAGTTGGGCTCAGTTTTCACTCTTGATTTAGTTTTAGCTGGCATGCCACAGATTTTATTTTTTTTTAAATAAATGAGTCTACTTAGAAATGCCATTGACTGGTACACCACTGATGCTATTCATGTTGTGGAACAGGTCTTTTAATGAAAAGGAAAGTTTAAAGCAACTGAAAAGGATTTGGATTTGTTTCCCCTGCATGTTCCACAGCACAGTAAACATCTGTGCACGAATGGATAGAGAACAATTAGCTATCCGAGGTTTTAGTAACCATGTTGATGGAACATCCTGAACCTAAGTATTTTCGAAAACAAGATGTTGATAGTGTATATTGGATTTTCTCATTCCAACATTCTATTGTGGACAGTAACGAGCTCAGCCACATTTTTTTGTTTTGTTTTAGCTTAAATGTCCTTTTGGTGAATCTGCACAGTGACATGTTTGCATTTACTTCTAAGGGTTGAGACGTTAGTATAGCATTTATAAGACACACTTAAAGGGACAGTATTTCTCCTCTTTGCCTGTAGTGCTGTTCACGCATCCGGATCGTTCTACTGTGAGTTGCAGAGTTTTGGAGACATCAGTCATTGAGATGTCTGCCTCCTCTCCAATATAATGGAACTAAATCGGTTTGTGGTGCCCAAACCGCCCCAAAAACAACAAACAACTCAACAAATATCTCTTTCCGGAATTAATGACCCATTTACTCAAGATTACCCAAAAAACCCCGCTGTGAGCAGTTTCATCGAGAAACAATTTCTTTCCGTTTCACCGCGCAGAAGAAAGCATGCATCTACTCATGGACGAGTACCTCATACTTGTGACGGCGTGGCATGTAAACATGAGTGAATGAGCTGAGCTGTAATGTTAGCTAGTTTAGTTAGCTAGCGTTGTGTCTGTGACTAGATGCATGCTTCGTTTTGGCTGGTGATACAGAAAGA
>OMLP01011775.1:0-12246 GCA_900302685.1 Spondyliosoma cantharus | reverse complement strand
GGAGTTCACTGACTTTCCTCACGACAAGGAGTACAATGACAACCTGACTTTTTACTTAGTGCTGGCTTTGGCCGTAGTGTCCTTCCTGTTCATCACGTGTTTAGTGGTTATTATATCAGTGAAAATCTACAGATGGAGACGTGAGCGCCTGTTTTACAAATCCAATGGGAATCTTCCTGTTATTCCATACTACCCACCCCTTTACGCAGACGTAGGAGGCACCGGTACGTTGAAGCCGGCGTTCAGTTATGAGGTGTACGGGACTACTGACTCCAGGAAGAGTGATATAAAGTGCTCCCGCCCCTTCAGTCAGAGCACTCTGAGTGTTGACCATAGTGCCACCAGGACAGTGCCAAGACATAAAGCAGAGTCAGAGAATATACTGATAGAGGTGAGATCAGCCTCTTCCTTGCTTCTTTGAAACCCTTGGTCCTATATTTTTGTTTGGTGTTTCTGTCTTGCTATTGCTCACTCATTATTGTGATAGCTCTTAGTATATGTACCTGTTATGAATACTCAGAGGAACGTCAACCCAGTTTGAGACTATTCTTATCGTCCTAAAAATAGTCTATCTCTTTGCATCTCACAGTTTTTTGTGGTTTCATTACAGTTATATTTTGGGGTAAGAATTGAATATTGTGCTGGGGATTGTGGGAAAATGTTGCATTTAAAACTGAATGGAACATCTGTTTTTCTTTCCCTAGTTTAGAAACTATGTACATTGGACTTCATATTGTGCCCACCTTCATGTCACCTACCTTAAAAAATATCTATTTTTATTCATTTGTCATGTAGTGCTGGCAGTTCTATGCATCGTCTTGCATTGGCAAATTACATTTTATGCTGACAAAACAAGCAGAATCATGTTTGACTACTGATGCTTAGATCCCATTGCACTTTGGCTTATAACATACAGAAGCAATACAGAAGCCACAATTAAAGGAAAACATTCTTGATTTCATCCCTGCTACAGTGTTGCTCCAGATTGCTTCCACATAGAGACACACAACCACGCAGTGCACTACTTTTCCGTGACCTACTTCACTTCATAACACGGTTAAGGCAAAGGGCTACACTCAGAGAGAGAAAAGGGATCAGGGAGGGATGCAGGCAAACTATAACAAAGGCAGGTCATGCAAATCAATAAAGAATGCAAAGACTGACATAATAAAATGTATTACGGCTAGGTTTAAATTGTGTTAGAGGATGAGAGGCAACAGTCACAAGTGGTGCTGGGGAGATTTGGAGCGAGGGACAAGAGCAGTGTGATGGAGAGGATGAGAGATGCAGCGGGGGAGGGGAAGAGGCACGTGGTAAACCGGCACAGTCTCCACCATCCCTGTGCAGCATTCGTGTTAGTGCAATGCTCGGCAGCCATTTTGATGTGCAGACCTCTTTGTGTGCTGAAATACAGGGCTGAGGGAAGCTGTATGTGTGAAACAGTTGTGGCAGGTGAAGGACATGGACAGGACGGGAGATTTTTGATAAAATATAGAGGAATGGACACGAGAGAGAGAGACAAAGAGAGCGAGAGAGATCTACATTAGTTATATAACAGATGGCAAGGGGATGTGAGAAATGAGGACAGAGGCTGAATGTGTCTGAACGAGAAAAGTGTAATGACAACGGAAAACTGACCTCGAAATTATAAAAAATCCAGCTGTCAACAAAGTGGTTTTAATCAGCATAATATAAGCTGCTAGTAAGAGTTACACAGTAACAGACCAGATTTTACCTCCTGTATAAGTGTCTCTCCATTATATACACGTGTTGAGGAACATAAAGGTGTGTGTGTTTAATGTCTGTTGTATTTTGTTGAAAATAGTGTGTCTTTAGACAAAAGAGGCGCTTAAAGATTAATTTAAAGACCCAGCTTGATGCGTGAGTGATGACTAAATGCTTGTATGATGTGGTCTGTTTATAGTTATGCTTGCTGGCTTTGGTTAAACATCAGAGGAAGTATTAGATCATAATGTGCCTTGTCTGTTCACTCTGGGCGGTGAATGGGTTTTAGTAGTAAAAGCTGCTTGATCTTCAGGGGTGTGTGCATGTGAAAATAGAAACTACTAAAGGCATAAACCTGGGTTAACGGTGTTAACCCCCATATCCGCTGGAAGCAGTTTGTCATCATTATCAGCCCACATCTGTGACTGCTTTACCTGTTTCAACTGTGTTTAAACCACAATGTCTCATTTTCTCAGGTTTGTTAGTGGCGCAGGTTTTTACTGAGTACCATAAATTCTTTTTGGCAGTGTCTCCATAGGGGTCAGAGCTCACAGAAACGTTTTAGCAGGCAGCTAAATGGTTCAGCCTGTTTCATACCCTCTGCGTCTTCAGTGCGTTGTTGTTTTATCTTCTCTTCTTTGAGAACCCTGCCTTGAAGCTGCCATCCTTCATTTTGGTATCCTACACAAAGCCCCAGTCATCAGTTTGCTCAACTTGTTACTGACCACAAAACTATAAACACGTGCAGAAGCTCCTGGTTCCCAGATGCCACGGCTCTTGTTTAGGTTTCCCGCCTTCTTAGCCGAGCTGTCTGGTGAGCAGCTGTGTGTCCATGTGTATGCCGTTGGGGCTCATCCACACACACACACACACACACACACACACACACACACACACACACACACACACTGTGCACTGTGTGTGTTTGGGGATGTGGTTAATGCTTGCACTGTAACCCCTCATTGTGTTTTTGTTTCCAAGATATCCCGGATATCTGAGACCTTTGGCTGTGACTTAATTCTCACAAAGCAGCCATGCCACACTTTAATACGCTGAACATGATATGAACAGAGGAAAAGCAGTAGTATATGCGTAGCCCCAGTGTATGACACTCTCTCCACTGATGACTGCTGTTGCCTGTCCCTCTGGTACTGTTGTTTTGTTGCTTTATACAAAAGCATGCACTTGAACTTGTACAGGATGGGGCAGAGCAGTTAAAGAGGATCTTTTAACTTAAGCCTCAGCATCCTCCCAACACAAAGTTATTCTGTTTCTAATCCTGACTTTGTTTGCATGTAACGGTAATTGACATGTTTCTTTGTCAAACATGTAAAGATGGCAAATCAGTTGATTACTATAATGCAGATCCTAATTGTATTGTATTCCTCAGGTGCATTAGATTGATGACAAGATGATAATTGATTTGAACACTGTTTATTTGCAAGAAAACTGAAGAGAATACAAGCAAACACGTGCATAGTATAATTGACTGTACCTTTCTTTGCATGAAGTCAGGTAAACCAGATAATGTGACAATTTGTTTGCTTAAGAACAGACGATAGATGTCGTCTTTTGGTTTGTGTGTCAGTTTCTCAGAGATGGAAGTGTGGAGTTTATGCTATAGGCTGATTCTCTGGGAAGGATTACACCAGGGATTACCTCGAACACTTTAATATGGGGCAATGCCAAACTCGTGTTGAGCACACAAAGACCCAGAAACCTAGCCACATTAGTTAGCTTTAGCTGTAGCAACATATATCCTCAAAGGTGAAATTCCTTACATTTTGATGTCAGTGTAGGATGATTGTATGTGTGTGTTTGTTTCTCCTACTCAAACATACACAAGTTCTTATCAATCCATATCAAGTTCCCATCCCTAATACTTTTAATGTGATTTGGAAGGAAAGAGCCTTGCATTCTTTAACAATGGAGCTTTAGTGCATTTAAATTATGATATTGTGGTTACATCATATTATTAGCATGGATTATATTATTCACTTTATTATTTTGCATCCTAATTGAGAATAAGCACTTTACTCGAATTGCCCTTTACTCAATCACAGTGGTCAACATTGTGACAAATTGTTGCTAAAAC
Organism: Spondyliosoma cantharus; assembly: GCA_900302685.1. Taxonomy (NCBI): domain Eukaryota; kingdom Metazoa; phylum Chordata; class Actinopteri; order Spariformes; family Sparidae; genus Spondyliosoma; species Spondyliosoma cantharus. The sequence continues at coordinate 8,426 of OMLP01011775.1, read as the reverse complement.
TGGGTGGCCTCTGTTCAGCAGTCAGTCTTGGTTTCCAGCAGTCTTCCTTTTTCCTCTTGATCTCATTTTCTGCATCCCTCCCCTCCCCCTCTCCAGCTGCACCACTCTGCTGCAGAGAAAGAAAGGCACAGAGAGAAAGGATGAGGGAGATTGCTCAGTGTAGGACATTTTGTTTAGTCTATAAAAAGACACCATTCGCCATAGAGTGTCATTTTATCCCTGTGTAGGTCACGACAAGAAGAAAGATCTCTTATGTGTCATTTTCAGCCATTCATCAAGAGAATCTGTATCATCCAGAAGTCCTTGAACATGTGCTTTGTGTGATCAACACATCATCAGTGTGCAAGTGTGTGTCTGTCTGAGCATCTTTTCTCTTCCTGTCCTCTGTCTTCTCATCTATCCTCCCTGTTGTTTTTGTAGCTCTCTTTTTTTTTATACCTCCATTGCCAGTTCACATGATGCAGGGTGGGATGCGAGCAACCGAGGTGGGATGTGTTACCATAGCAACAAGCTGACTCACGGGCAGGACTGTACCACTTTTCATTGAGTCACAGGGGGATCAGCAGCGGATACAGCCTGTTAGCTGTGATGGCTCTGTGTGTTTGTTGATGCTGGGAGGACAGGAGACACCCCTGCTTTGGGCAAATAGGTGCAGCATCCTCAGACCTGGGGTGGCTGATGATGGAGACAAGGGAGGGGGAGAGGGTGATCATGGCTGCTTTTGATTTCTGCTTTAATCAATGCTGCCCTGTTTGTTTTGCCCTCCCTAGTTTCAGCAAACCCATGTCCATAATTAGTATATTGACTAATACAGAGGCTGAAATTAACCAAATTATTATTCAATTCTTTCCGTTATATGAAAGGAACAAAGGCCTTTTTTGTCCTGTTTCTTTTTTCTTTTCATTATCCTGGTTGACCTGTTTATTTTGCATGGATGTGGCATTTGGACCAACACTGTGATCTTGTGCTACTACCTAATATTTATTCATGTTCAAAAACAGAAGGTATATTTTCTACAGCGTACAATTTGAACCAAAGGCAGTTGCTGCTTTGTCTAAGATGCTTGCATTGGCTCTCACAAAGACACTGCAGACATCAGCTGTGACAAACACAGGGTAACACAGCAAAGAATCTCATTAATAAGGCATGGATTTGTCTCAGGGCATCGCCTCGAGGCCCCCTGCTGTTGTGATGAGGGTAGTGGTTTTGTGCAGCAGTGCAGTGCAGTATTTGGGTTATGATTCATACATTGGTGGTGTTAACAGGGTTTTCCAAGTCTTTAATACCCTCAGTAATGATTGTGCTGGTGTTTTGGTTCAGGCTGAAATCGTTTACATGCCTTTGTTTAAATGAGGAGGTGATTTTTTATTTTTTTTTTAATCTATTTCCCATTGTAAAACACAGTGTAACATACCAGATACTATTTAGTAATTGCTGTTGAAAATGATTCACAAAACTATGATACATTTTTGGCATATCAGCCACACTCCATCCACTGAGATACTGCCGCTGTCTATCTCAACAGTGTTATTTCTTTTGTTTTTAAAAACACAACCCTGATTCCAAATGAGATGGGATGATGTGAAAAATATAAATAAAAACAGAATGCAATCATTTGCCAATGAGCTGTCTTTACAGACAATGATGTTCCCGAGCCCATGTAGTGATATCCCTGATATCATGTGTTTCACAAAGTGGTGAACCTCGCCCTGTCCTTGCTTGTAAAAGAGACTGAGATTTCCGAGGATGCCACTTTTCATACCTAATCATGATGCTGTCGCCTGTTAGCATTTTAACCTGTTCACCTGTGGAATGTTCCAAACAGTTGTTTTTGGAGCATTCGACAACTTTCTTAGTCTTTTGTTGCTCCTGTACCAACTTATTTGAAACATGGCATCATAATCAGTATAGGCGTATATTTACAAAAATCAATGCAGCTGATGCGTTAAAACATTAAGCATGTTGTCTTTGTGCTGTTTCAATTGAGCATATATCAAAGAGGATTCGCAAGATTATCACTTTTCTGTTTTATTTATGTTTCACACATCGTCCCAACTTTTTTAAAATCAAAATTGTAATAATCAGCTCTCTTAAGGACAGTGACACTATAGCACAGTTTCCCATAAGCTCTTTTCTCTCTCTCCATCTTTCTCTCTTACTCACTATCACACACACACACACTCATGTGGCAATGTGTTCCCTATTTTTTGAGTTTGATACCTCAGGCTCTGGTGACCTGGATTTGTTTTACATTACATTCTGACAGGCGCTCACTCTTATTATTATTATCATACTCACGAGAAGCTGATCAAACAACACATAATTGTTTCCACATTTGTTAACTTAAACAGATTGTGTGCACTCACAGCGGGTTGTATTTATCTACTCGTGAGAGTCACTTTATTATTAATAAACAGAAATTCCATACTCATTGAATCACCACACACATTCACAACCCCATTTGTGGGGAGCCACATGGTAAGTATTTGTGTTTCTGTACTTCCCAAAGCCAGACTCTGTATGCTGACCACCAGTCTAACGAACTTCCTTTCTCTCTTGTTTCTCTCTTTCATGCGTCCCCTTTGTTGCCTGTGGCTGTTCCTGTTTCCTCCCTGACTCCTGTTTACTCCTGACTCACCAAATAAGGTAAGAAACAGTCTTCATCTATACCACAGCACACATTACTGATGCACTGACGACAGAACAGCACACTCTAGATCACCATGCAGGAACAGGAATCAAACAAAGACATAGCGGTGACATGTTTTACAGTATGTAAACATTACGCATTGACACTCAGTCAAGCAGCTAATCAGATTTTCCACAAGCAACACATCGGTTCACATACCTCACAACACATCTGTCAGCACTGATGATTGCTTCAGTCAAGGCGTTGATGGACGGACATTTTGTTGACAACATGGATGTGTGTGTGTGGTCTGATGTGTTTTTTCTGACTGGGCTGTTACACGGAATTACACTCCTTATCACATGAACACAATTTATAAACTACACTGTAATTGAATTTTAACATTAGATTTTGGGTATAAAATGATAAATCAAACCTTTAGACAGTAACTTGTAACTTATAATCTGAGAATACTTTAAATCAGTGCTCTTCCTCCTTTGTACCTACACTCTTTATCAGTGCACCAAAGTACATTTGAGCAAGATAGTGGAATAAGTTGAACAGCTATCCTTACTAACAGGCTTATGTGGTTTAAAGAAAGTATTAGCAGCTAATACCAGCTGTTAAAGTAACTCCTGCCAGAATAAAGTTACAATGATTATACTGTCCTTACTTTTCTTGGATCCACTTTATCTAGTTCATCATAAAGCAACACACTACAGTCAATAAAACAACATTACAATGCAGTGATTAAAGAAAGGTTAATACAAATAACAGTGCAGAAGAAATTTAAACTATGTGACACAAACATAGCATATCAGGAGGACATTAGACATATCATAGGAAAGAAGTTATGTTATTTTTTACATGGTAAGGTGTGTTCATACACTCAATTGCCAGTGTATTGTGTAAACCTACATTAGAAGTAATGCGGCCTAATACATCAGTCCTGCAATACATCCGACCTTTATCAAAGTTATTCTACGTTTTTGTTAAACCTGTTTTGAAAAGGTGTTGATTCAACTGTGTGATAATGAAGAGAGCTGTTTTCTGTTATTTAGCCTACACTCATTGATATAGATAGGGTGGACAAATTAACAGAAACACCTGTGAGTTTAACACAATGCAATTCACCAGCATTACAAAATGCAGCCTCCGAAATTAGCTTATAGTTCCATCAACACCTCTCCAAAACAGTTCCCACAAAAGCTGATCTAAATATTACTACTACTACTATTACTACTATAATACTTCCACAGAAATGTTGAGGACTGTTGTTTTAGACTGTGAGAATTTAAAGGATGAATACACTCAAAAATGATAATTCAGTCATTATCTACTCCCATTCCAGTGGGAAGTTGGATGATTATTTTGTCCAAAAAACATTTAAGGAGCTTCACGGCAAAACAGCATTGCAGCATTCTCCAAAACAACTGGAGTAGATGAGGACTTGTTTCAAAACTTGAACAAACAACACAAAATAAACATACAATGGTTCCTTACAGCTGGTCCTGCATGATCCAAGTCCCCGGAAGCCCTGGGAACAAGTCCCTATCTACTTTTAGGAGAATGCTGCAACGCTGTTTTGCTGTCAAGCTCCAGAAATGTTTAGTTGACTATGAACCACCAGCTTTCTATCTGCAGGGGGGTGAATAGACAATGACTGACTTTTCATTGTCAGGAGGACTTATCTTTTAAGTAAGTGCACCTAATCATCTGGCAGATGTATATGTAGCTGAATTAGACAAATACTAGAAAATACTTTATATAGTGCAGACCAACACAACAGACTACAGCTGTAAACAAACCCCACAACTGATTTAACACACTGACATCTAACATAGTAGTCTTAACATAACCTAAACATACTGTTTGTTAACTTAGACATGTCTTTCTTATCATTCAGTCTCAGTTATTCTGATACCTGGTATGGTATTAACTAAAAGTATGCATTAACTGCAGTCATTTTCATATTGATCAATAACTGAATGAATATGAATAATATGCAAAGTTTGAATCCACTGTGGAGCTTGGTCCAATTATGTGGTCCTTTTGTGTATGCTTGTTGATGAGTGTTTACCATGTGCTAAGCTGGTGACCTGTCCTGTGTGTAGTGGGATAGGCTCCAGCCTGCATAGCATGAGATGGTGTGAATATTAAATGAATGAATAAATGGATGGATGAAAGTGAAATATCAGTAAGGTGTGCTAAAAAAAATAAATCAATAATTAAGCCATGTCAGTCTATGCAGCCTCAGCACTTTCTACTGTCAGTCAACACCAGACAGTGAGCATGTGCTTTATGAAGCTCAACATGACATTGAAATACATGTGTGCAAACAAGTGTTTCATCAGAATTAAACATTGTGTGTGTTTCTTTATGGAGATAACATTCCTGGACTATAAGCAAAATAGCCTAAAAAAAATATTACACTGACTTCATAATTTAACCTAAAATGATCTCATTATCTGACATCTGAAAGCTGCTCCTTCTCTTCCTCTTCTCATTGATAAAAAAAAAAAAAAACAGAAGTATCAAGTTAGCACATTGATATATTTTACAAATTTTCATCCAAACTTGATTTTTTGAAGCCTCACAGTACATCCATGAGCACATTTTACTTTTGTGATATGTAATATAATGTGTTTACTGCAATAAAATGTACTCCTGTAGTTGTTCCTCTATCCACAGTAAGTATTAAGAAACTAGTAAGAAGGTTGAAATTGTGCTGTGGTCCTGGCTGCTCGCTGTCCTCAGTGAGAGCCTGTGTAATAAGGCCGGCTGCCTCTCCAGCCTGCAGCAGCAGCAGTTGGCCGCCTGTGTGGCGCTGTCCACACGCGTGGTGCTGAAATCAGCTCGGCGCTCTCCCCCTCCCTCTGCCTGTTCTCTACACTGCCTCTCCACATCTCCCTCTGTCGCCCGCCTCCATTCAGGGCAGAAGACTATTGCATACTTACTACTTCACTGAGATGATTTTTTTTATTTTATCACATTAATTTAGATATGTTAATATTCGTTTTTTTTAATCATCCGCAGCACCGAATTTCGCGTGTTTAGCTTTATTTTTATTGAATATGTCATCAGATGATTCCTGATGCAAACAGAGGGTTGATGCATAATTACTGGTGTTATTGTTTATTATTAGATATTAAACATCTATGAATTATCTAAAAGTATGTAAGACTGTCATCTGTCCTATATCCTATATGTAATATATCATAATCATAGTGTATTTTGATAAGAAATGCTCTCTCTCTCTCTCTCTCTCTCTCTCTCTCTCTCTCTCTCTCTCTCTCTCTCTCTTAACACACACACACACACATTTATATATTTATATATGATATCTGTCTGTGGGAGAGAGACAGAGAGAAAGAGAGAAGCAGAACGGGAGTAAACGCCTTCCCACACCATCTGCGCTGCCCCTCCCTTTTCCTTTGCTCTACAGACCTCCATACGGGTATTTTTACGTTGGCTGCTGACATAATTATTTCTCTGAGGCTCGTTGAGAGCTCTGAAGACGTCATGACGTTGGCAGGCTGCATTGGCTTTCTCTGGCCACAGGAAGGCAACGAAGAGCCTTGTCAGCCACAAAGGCATGTGCATGCATGCAGGTACTCAGAGGCAGGAGGATAGATGGATTAACACAAAGCATTAGATGAGTTATCCAACAATGATCAGTCATTCAATTATTTATAAGACACTATTCTGGCATCTATTTTCTACAGCTTTGATCCATGATTAATGTATTATATAGTATTCATATTTATGTTGACAGTCGTCAGATAAACAATTACGGAACAATGTAGGCTGTGTGTCGAGACTGTGTATTTAGTAGTATAATGAGATTTCATGTGATGGAGCCACAATAACCAGGATGCCTTCTCTATACATCATATTTTTACGTCACTGCTCTGTAGACGTTCACTGATGCCACGATTGGTGGAAATGGGTACACTCTGTCCGCCAATGAAAATCGGAGCTGTACAAAGAGATCTACTCTCTCTCAGCGAGTAGCCTCAGCGTCGTACCCATTACAATGATCTGCACAGGAGGAGAGGGATGCATAGGCAGACACAAAGCATGAATGTCTCTGTTATGTATGAGGACGCGTCTTCATTGGATTATAGACCATTTTTATTCACTCAGTTGAGAAGTTGGGATTGGAACGAAGCGAGATGGGATTTATGGAACGAGGAATAATGTGGAACAAATTGCCTGTATGGCAGGTGTTTTTGTGGTGGCATCATTTCTTTCTCTTGTGGAGTACAATAGACGGACAGACTCGCTACAGCATCCCGGAGGAACTGAAACAGGGCTCTGTGGTAGGAAATCTAGCCAAAGATCTGGGTTTGGTTGTATCTGAACTGTATCGACGTAAATTGCGGATCACCTCGGATGCTGGTAAGCAGTATTTTAACATAGACTTGGGGAAGGGAGAACTGGTGGTGATTGATAGGATAGATAGGGAGGAACTGTGTGGACAAAGACCGTCGTGTCTGTTGCCTTTGGAGCTAGTAATAGATAACCCCCTGCAGCTGCATAGAGTCGAAATTGAAATACAGGATACAAACGATAATTCTCCTAGTTTTCTAAATAAAGACAGAGTGTTGCAAATTGCAGAGCTGGTAAATCCGGGCGCACGATTCCCTTTAGAAAGTGCACAGGATCCCGATGTAGGCATCAACTCTGTACACTCTTATCTCATTAGCAAAAATGACAATTTCAAATTGACTGTTAAAACACACAAGGACGGCAGAAAGATCCCTGAACTGGTGCTTGAGAAATCACTTGACAGAGAAAAGCTGCCTGTACACAATCTTATCCTCACTGCTGTAGACGGTGGAGATCCGGTGCGTTCAGGGACCTCTGATATAAAAGTCATAGTACTTGACAACAATGATAATGCTCCGCAATTTGAGAGACAGGTATATGAAGCTAATGTGAGCGAAAAGGCAACACCTGGAACAGAGATATTGCATGTTAAAGCTACAGACGCAGACGAGGGACTAAATGGAGAGATTGAATATTATTTTGCAGAGCAGACTACAGATCTGACGTTATCATTGTTTAGTATTGAACCAGCTACTGGGGCTGTTGTTGTAAAGGGACATTTAGACCATGAAACGAGCCCCTTACATAGATTTGACATAACTGCTAAAGACAAAGGCAACCCTAAGATGGATGGACATTGCAGTGTCGAAATAAAAGTAGTTGACATTAACGACAATGTTCCTGAAATAATTGTGACGTCTTTAACGACACCTGTTCCTGAAGATTCAGCAATCGGAACAGTTATTGCACTGATAAGTGCAAAAGACCCAGATTCGGGCGACAATGGCAAGATTAAGTTGAGCGTGTCTTCTAAATCCCCCTTCAAGTTAAATCCATCGGTCTCTAACCATTATTCTTTAGTGACGAATGGGCCACTTGACCGTGAAAAAAATGCCCAGTACAGTGTCAAGATACATGCTACTGATTCTGGAAGGCCCCCTTTATCGAGTGAGAAAGAGATACTTGTTGAATTGTTAGATGTAAATGACAACCCACCAGTTTTCTCCCAGCCTTCTTACGTCATTTATGTAAAGGAAAACTATCCTCCGGGGAACATTTTGTGCTCAGTGTCAGCAGCTGATGCGGATTCTGGCGACAACGCGAAGATATCCTACTCCATACTGGACTCTAAAGTGCAGGACGTGTCTGTCTCCTCTTATGTTTACATCAACTCAGATAACGGCAGCATCTACAGCATGCACTCGTTTGACTATGAGAAGCTGAAGGTGTTTCAGATTCAGGTTCA
>OMLP01011772.1:43229-55121 GCA_900302685.1 Spondyliosoma cantharus | reverse complement strand
TCCCTCCTGAAGCCCCCCCGTCTGCCAAAATGGCCTTTTACCCGCTAAGCATGCTTTTACTGCCCGTGAAGGGGTTATTTTTGTTGATGAAAAGGATACGCCGCCTGGGTTAAAGCGAAACCCTTCTATTCACAAGGTTGTTTAATACTTTCCCCTCAGTTTGGCTTATAAATTTATCATCAGTAAAGTATACCAGTGGTCTCATGCCGTCGTACAGGCTTCAAGCTAAGTGGCTCAGGTGGAGTGAGTGAACGGAGGGACAGAGAGAGCGAGCGAGAGAGCGAGAGAGAGGAAAACAGCGAGAGACAAAGAACGAGAGGAAGCGGTTTAGCGGCGGTTGATCCCGTTCTGGAGTGGAGGAGTGTGTACTCAAGGTTTTAAGACGTTAAAAGTCTTAAATTGGCTTTATCGATGCCCCTCTTGATTCCGAGATACAGTACAGAGGCCTCACTTGTTAACAGCGTGTATGTTAATGACTTGTATTAGAACTGATCAATCTACTTTGGATGCAAGCGTTTTCCCATCGCTTTGAAGTGAACGCATTGATTGGCGAGAATATAACAGAATTAAACAATCGGTCCCCCCCCACCCCGACACAAGCGCAGAGCGGAGCCGTCTGGAAGAGGAAAGGCTGCTTCGCTCTCTATTAATAGATCTCTAAACAACATGGCTGCTCCAACACAGACGAGCACGTCGACGCTGAGCCGTAATTCACAGTATGTGACGGGAAGGAGTTAAAAAAACCTGGATTACAATGTTTTTTTTATACAAGTCTTTCTTTTTCGACATGCATGGCGAAGGAACGATCGCGGTTATGACGAACGGAGACTACGGTTAAAGGGACAGTTCACGGCAAAATAAAAATACCTAACCCTAACCCACACACATACCGTCATTTCCGGACTATAAGCCGCTACTTTTTTCACACGCTTTGCGGCCTCCAGGGGGCGCTCTAGCAGGAAGTGCAAGAGCGACACAGACAGGCGGAGGAGATGCCGGTAATACGCCGAGGAAGACGCTAGTTTGATTGTGTTTGGAACAGTCATCATGCACACACCCTCATCACGGAAAACACGCGAAGAAATGCATACGACGCAGCTTTCAAGATAATCGATCTGGCTGTCGAAGAAGGAAACAGAGCTGCTGCACGTAAGCTTGGCATCGATGAAACCGATGGTGAGACGTTGGAGACGGCAGCGTGAAGAACTGACTCAATGCAAAAAGACGACAAAAAGCTTTCAGAGGTAATAAAAGCCGATGGGCCCCAACTTCTCTGGAATGCGATGGAGCTGGATGCCGCCCACGAAGCAAAGCGCCATCCAGGGCATGAATTCGAACCACAGCGTGTTGTAAAAGGAAATAAATATTGGGACTTGTGCTCCTCGGGCTGCCTGAAACACAACAAAGGAATGATAACTGGGCTACTGTTTGCTATCACATTTGCCATTTCAGCTTTATAAGACGGCAACATGTCTATGCGCCGCACGGCTTGTTTCTGCTGCCCCCAAGTGGTCGAAAGTATAACGCAAGGGTCTGAGATTTCATTTCGCTCAAACAAAAACCGTGAACCCCGAGTTTCTGGTGACAGGATGCTGTTGCTCCTCTCGCCTAACAAGACCTCCCATCACTATCACGCGCAGATGTTTCAGATCGTAGCGGCCGTTAAGAAGCTGCTGTAAGTGGTGTTAAAACCGGCAGATCCCGCACATAAAATACGTATAACCTCCAGCAGCACCACCTCTGCTCTCTGCTCTCTGTATCTGAGCGCCGGGGTGAAAAGATGGCGATGCTGTTTACGGATGCAATTCCAGGTGGAATATTGCCGATGCGTTGCCCACCAACCAGATGTCTCTCCTGAATTAGTTACCTCAGGATCCTCCCTGAATACCAAATCAGGGGAATCATATAAGTCGGGCACAATTCTGATTTATTCCTGCAGTGTGGACCTCACGCTTGGATACAGCACGTAAATCAATGACATTTACAACAATTTCATCATATATATATATATATATATATATATATAATATGTGGTAGTATGGATATTGCAGTTTGATGCTTTATTGATTTGTCTCTTACAAGGATATCATAGATGAATAAATGATGCGGCCTTGAATTAAAGGTGCTGCTGCTGCTGCTGCCGTATCTGACATCATCACACCTTCGGGGTTTTTAAACGACCGGTAAGAAATCTCTGAGCTCCCGCGAACACAATGCAGAGGTTGCAGTTGTGTTGCAGTGGCACGACAAGGTGGTCTAGACTCTCGGCCCCCCGTTCGATCACGCTTACATCATTTCCCCTCTTAAAGTGGGAGGGCTTGAAAACAAGTGGAACTCATGATATCGCCCCCTCCTCCTCCTCCTCCTGTAGCCGACCACACGGCCCAGCCTTCCTTTATTGATAGTGGAATGCTTGACAAAGCAGGGTAATTAAAGCAATAGTGCCGGTTGGCTTTCATTGATAAAGATTGGAGCCGATGCACCTCTCTGTGGTGTGTCAGCAGCAGAGAGCTCCCGTCCCCTGGATCCCTCGTTTCGCCTTTCATCTCCCCCACTCAGCCATGAAAAATTCATCCAAGACCTCCAGAAATATTTATTGTAAAATCTTAGGGAGAAGTGGTAGCACTGAAAAATTCATGGCCTTATTCGCCTCCAACAGCTGTGGACCCCTTAATTAATTTGATTGCTCACATTACACAATAAATTCATTTATACAATATTTATCCGTCCTTTTCCTCAACTTGGGCTAATCAAACAGACACACACACAAAGCTAGTCTGTTATTTTTTTATTTTATTTCTTTATTCTTCTCTCGCATGCAGAGAGGAATATATTCCTGTGTCAATTTGGTTATCCAGTGAATATTACAATCCCATTGTGTGGAAGACCCTGAAGGGTAGATGTGATACACAGTGTGTGAAACAGCTTCAGATACTTTATCAAACAATATCACCAGAATATATTCTTTTAATCTTGTGGTAAATTACTTAAATAATCTGCAGAGTGTTAAAGCCTTTACTAGACACTACTTTACTACTTGTTATTAACGTATGCACACCGCTGCAGAGCATTTGCACAGGGGGAACATATACTGGGACGGACCTCGATGTCAGCAGATTTCCGCCTGCGCCTTTGTTTCAGCTGACGTTCGGGTCAACATGGGAGAAAAAAACCTTATTAATTTGATCTCACAGCATTCGACACTGTATGACAAACGCCACAACGACGACCTCAACAACCAAGTAAGGACATGACATGGAGATAACAGCTGAGATAAAAAATTAAGATGGGATTACAGCTGATGTTGGTCACCTAAAGGGGAGGAACTTATTAGACCTCATTCACAAAATGTAAATGACTAAATCTGTTGTGACGTGTGCTTACAGGCCGAGGGGGAAGATGGAACACGGCACCACAGATAATTTGCACCGACGTGCGTAGTTGTCATGCATGCAGATCAGCAATGAAGAATATACGAGTAATCTCGTATCCGCAAAGTTGAACTTCTCTTTGGCTTCATGCACCAATGAGCAGCTTTCGTAGGAAAGATTGGGGCTCCACCACCAACCAGATTTACCCCTGATAGATCAGGGCTCAATCTAAATGTTTATTTCCAGCTCATTATACAAAGAGGAAAAACAAATTATGAATACTACATTACATCTCTGCCAAAAGATCCCCTAAATCCTCCACAGTGGACCTTCTATGTGTAAGGCGACAACAACTAACGCCATGCTAGCAGCGTGATAAGGCTGTTCTCAGGCACAGCGCCTTGCTTTGGGCTAAATGCTAACATCAGCATGCTAACTCCCAGACGACAGTCCCCGATAAGGCCGTCCTGTCCCCGGTTAAAACTGTCCCCGAAAATGTCCCCGATTTGAATGGGAGAGAGAAAAGTTGCACGCAGATGCAAACTCCAGTTATTACGGCAGCCAGTTAAACTAACGTACTGACGTTGCGTCGCGGTACCCGGAAACAGAATACGCGGCAAAGACTTTTGCTTGCTGAAGAGCAGAAGACAGACGGAGGACCTGCTGGGTTCATGGTGTGAGATATGGTCATAAAATCAGCTAAATAATAAATAAGTTAAATAAGAATCTGTTTAGTTGTTGTTTTTGTTTTATCTCGTTTTTTTTACAGCTCTAATGTCAAATACTGCAGACATACGACAGAATAAACAACTCATGCAGCCTTAACAGAGGTGCTATTCCTTAATTATAATACTACCGAACTACCACCACCGGGACTACTGGAACTTCTTATTGGCTACTCATTTGCTTTAATACACATTCAAAATACATAACATGTAATTGCCCTGTTATTTATTTCATAATGATAACATTTGAATTTTGACCACCGCGCTGAAAATGTCCCCGATTTTCATTTCAGAAATCTGGTCCCCTTACTCTGGGGACCATGAATGTTTGAACTAAATTGCATTTCATACAATAGTTGTTGAGTTATTTTAACCTGGACCCGGAGTTATGAAACACCCGACTGACGGACAAACACTGCTAGCGTGGCCAGAGAAGCCCTTTCATGAGGCAACTGGAACATTACAACAGTTCTTGATAATTTGACAGACTGTTAGATGAATTGTGGTAATAACCATCTGTGCTATATGCTACTTTCTACAGACGATGTCCATTGTTTGATGTGTGTTTTTCTTCCTCTCACATGTAAAGCTTGACACGCATCAGCGCGGCAGCTGTTTATAATGACGACTGGCGACAGTCACGCTGCTTTGTTAACTTTCAAACGTGTCGTCACGACTAATTTAATGCTGATGTATACGCCGCTGACAATCGACATTTTGGACTTCCCTGTCTCTCGTCTCCGGCACCTCGCAGCAACAAAACACCTCCACCGAAAAAAAACCAAAAACAAATCCCAACACCGGCTGAAAATGATTCACCGCTCAGCTCCAAATACCTGCAAAGTGATTCTAAATCACTTTCCAGACTCTGTAATTCCTTCGCTTCCTTTAGGCGGCAACGTTTTGTTTCTGAAATAGAGATTTCGGGGCGCGCACAAACAAAAACTTTACACTTCAAGATTGGGTTTGTCATCTACGCATTCATATGAGCAGCAACCAATCTGTAGGAAGCCTTGACAGCTCGTAACAGCTAGTAACAGCTCCGTGTGACAGGTGTCTTCCTCCGCTATGTAATCACAGTGTGAGGAACCGTGCTGCGCAAAACAGTCAACAACAGCTTTTTTTTTATAATGATGGAATATCTACAGCGTGCAGACTTTAAACGAGGACTCTTGAGGATGCTTCAGATGCACGTTTGAATTCGTATCTTTAAGTCAATGGCGGCCGTTATGAGAAGAGCAACCCTGGAAGTAACACGCTGCCTCCTAAAGGTTGAATTTGCACTTAGTACACCGGAGTAAATGAAAGATAATAGGGGCCTATCAGACAATTCATTACCTGTGGACCCAGGTATTCAGTCTTGCTGCCCACTGAGATTTGGTACTGGTCCAGTCCTGCACCAGATGTAAGCCTGAGGGGAGCGCTGGGTCAGGGTTAATGGATATAGCGTGGTATCATGTTCTGCTCTGTTGAAGGCCACCCTCTCACCCCGCCGAGAGGCCTCAGAGGTCAGCGGGGACATTAGTCTCAGATCTATTCTTCATTAGCCTTGCTAATTACGGGGCTCCTCTACGGGGATGGCAGCTCATGCCCGGGACGAGCCTGGCGCTCTTCTGCCTCCTGTCTTTACTTTACGCCACCACGGACCCGGCACCATATGCCGTGCTCCGGTTTGCTCCAATAGAGGAGGCGGTTATTCTTGACTCAGTGCTTCTCCAGCCAGTTAGACATATGTCAAGTCAACACATATCCACACCCAAGATCGCTCGCTGGACTACACACTCCTGACATGAAGCCCTAGAATTTTGCGCGCTGACAGGCCCTATTTTCTGCTATGAGAAAGCTCTCTTACAGGTCCTTTGCACTGTTATCGATGGAGGGGTGGCCTGTGACATTGCCTTTGGCCTCTATCGCCTGTTGTTGTTATGTGTAAGACAGCTCTTCTAGCGCTGCCGGTGCTCCGAGGAGCAGCGCTGCCTGCTGGGCGAGGTGTCAGAATGATGATTGCTTTCTGACCTTGGCCGGCTCTCCATTACATCCATAATGAAACCTGCACTTCCTCTACAGCTGCCTCTAAATGGTAAGACTGGGCCTCGCTGTATGTCTTCGCCTTTGATTTCATGTGGTTTGCTGGCATTTGATCCTTAACGCGTTTCCTCTTTTGGTGACCGTGCACCTCTGGGACCTGCCATCACGGCGCAGTAGTTGGGTGCCTTCCTTCCTCCCTTCATCTGTGGCCCTGTCTGCTGCTCTTTGATTCGACACCCTCTTCTCTTAGACTTAAAGCAAGTCTGTGACCTTAATGTTGAAGCCCAACCCCATTATAATTCAAAGAATCTCTTCTGTCTCTTAAAAAGACTACAAAAATGTCACTTGGTGCCGGTTTTGTCACCTGGGCTGAATGATTCTGAGAAAAAAAATATGGTTTTAGGCTTTAGAAACGTTACCAGTGGTTCACTTGGGGAAGTAAAGTGCTGATCTAGAGAGATTAGGTCTTAGATCGGGTTGTTTTTGCTCCTCTCTGAACAAACCATGCGTAAATAAGAACACTAGCATACGGAGATGTTCATTTTGTAATTTGGCTAGCTCATGCGAGCATGAACGTAAGCTAGCTAGAGCTTATTGAGTGACATTAAGCGACTGTATTTAACTGAACTGGCCCCCCTCTCAAAAAGCAGATCCTCATCGTAACCGCGTAACTGCACAGTAGCGGCAGTTAGCTGGTTAGCTCAGGTAGCTGTGCAGCTAGCGATACGGACTAGAAGCTTGGAATAGCATTACGAGACAGTACAGGCCTAGGCTAGCTGGTCAGCATGCTAAATTCTGTAGATATGTGTTCGGAACAATAGCGTCCATCTTTGAGATAACGTCAACACTCCTCTTTCTTCGCATTCTGTTGACTATTAATATCAATTCTTTAACGTTTTCCACTAAAATTCTTACATATTGCACCTTTTAAAAATGGCAACTTGCCTCAATTTGAACAACGTAAAGATCACTCAGCCGCATTTTCACCAACATCTGCTTGTTCTTTCTAATTAATCGCTCCTTGAACTAAACGCAGTGCGTGTTTGGGCGGCGGGTCAGCCTCCGATGCCGCATACGTGTGTTGCTTTCAGGTGCTTTCGGAGGCAAAACAAAAAAAAAAAAAAAAAAGGAGATGTGTGGTTATTAACAAGTGAGAAAGTGGGAAGGGGAGCTTTTCGCGCAGCACAGAGGTACCATCCCATAACTTCTCTGCACACGGGCCTGTCGGAGGAGTCCCATTGATCAGCTCCGAGTCTCTTGTTCAGCACTAACCGCTATCCCTCATCCCGAACTGTCACACAGCCGTCAAGATCAAATCCCGCTCCTGCATGTCAGGCCTGAGAGTGCGTTTCCCTCTGATACCATACAGCCCCAATAGACAGGGGAGCAATAGAAAGAGCCCAGTAGAAAACTAGAACTGCTGCCACATCTTTGGCAACCATTACTGCCTTTTTTTGTGACACGGTTTTTGATATGTCACCTTCTGATCTGATGCGGGTTTCTGCTGGTCTCGCCTCAAGGGTTCGGGGCGCGGGCTGCGCTTGCAGAAAAGTCAGCGAGAAAACGAGCACTTTGCATTCAATTGCTCCCCGTTTGGTGCTTCTTTCCCCCCGCCGCATCTGAGGAAGCGAGCAGACAAACAGATATCCAGAGGAGCTCGCTCTCCTTTTTCATCCCCATTGTCAAGTTAATTTACAGCGGAGTCGTCCTGGATGCAGGATGCCATGTGAGTTATTGATTATTTTCCTCCCCGCTCTCAGAGCCATCATCCCGAGCCTTGATGGAACAATGAAGGGAGGGTTGGGGCCCCCAGAGGAGCGGTATGTACAACTCTGTACACGCCACTTTACACTTGTACTCGCTGTTGGGAACATACAGCAGAATTCAATTTACACTGCTTTTAGACAAATGTAAACATCGCGCACGCAACGCGCCGGTTCAAATCTCAGTAGTCTGGCGTCGTCAGGCGGCGATGCGAGCTGACTTTCACTAAAGCATGTGTAAATTAGAAAAAGGAAAAGATATGTTTTATGGGAAGTAAACTCTCATAACAACAGCTGTGAAAAACACTCTTCACTGGTTTCACCGCGAGACAGTAAATACAATTTGACAGCAGGAGGACGACAACGAAACCGGCGTGTGTTTTTTTTTTTTTCTTCAGAATCTTCCTTTGAATTGTTGTTAATTTGAAGATAAGTAAACGAATGTGCTCCCCGGGGGAACGACAAGGCTGCGAGAGCTGGTGTTCAGGAGGGGAAAGTGAGGAGGAGTGACCCCGGCGGAGCTCTGTCAGAATGTCAAAAAGCCTCCCTGACTCGGCTAATCCCCTCGCCTATGAAGTACTCCCTCCTGTGATTAACCGTCTAATGAACACGCACAAAGACGGCAATGAAATAGGTCAGAATAACGCTTCTTAGGCAGTTTGATGAGACTTTTGTCCTCTGATGTGCTACAGATTGGAAATTCTTTGCCGATTCCCTCGGAGCCGATCATTTACCGGGCGATTAGGGTAAATAAACAGTCGGCCATCGACACCGGCGACCGTTTAATTCACCTAATAAACAACTAGAGCCGTGAAAAAAAACCCGAAATAATAATAATAACATCAGACGTTGAACAGAGTTATTTTTGTCCCGTGATTGTATAGCGCTCCTCCGTCTGAGGTTTACATCAGTGTTTGCTAACAGTTGGCTCCATCGGTTTTTATACTGTGTCATCAAAGGAAAATCAAACAGTCGGATTGTTGCTTTTGATGTGAACAGATTAAACCATCAAAGATTTTAATTGTTTCTAAAACGCTTTCAGATCTTTAGTATTCCCTTTGCTGAGACCGTCTTCCATCTGTCTCCCTGTACCATGAAGGGGGGATACAACACACCCACACACACACACACACACACACACACACACACACACACAAGCAGAGGACTGTGTGTGTGTGTGTGTGTGTGCGAGGCTCATTCATTAGAGGGTAAAAGTTCTGATACTCCCATTCATTTTTGAACTCCGATAATTGATTCGCTATTAAAGTATATGGTGCAGATGAAAGGATAAACATTTCAGCTTTGATTCGTTCCCTGTCACATTTGCGCGCCGGCTTGATGAAGCTCAAGGAACGCGACCTTGATTCCTTCACGGTGTAAAGTCAGTTTATGAACGTTTTGAAGAAAAAGAAAACAGCTTTTTAATTACTCGAGAACAAGCTAACAGGTGCTTAATGAAATATTTGAACATTATCTTACAGCAGCGATCGATTAATGTGTTTAGGTCACATTTATTAGCGCTTGGCTCGATCCTCTGGCAACTTATGTCACGCGTGTCTTCAAAAAACTGCAGAAACTCGGCTAATGTTCCGTTTCACCTTGTCAGCGACACCGCTACAAAATACGGATCGAACCGTATTCTGATTGACACAAAGAAAGGTAGTTTGTTTCTAACAATTTGTAGACTCGCGTCAATATTGTGTGTGTGTTTTTAGTACCGAGCTTAACCCAGGATGTGGTTAGCTTAGCTTAGCTTAGCTTAGCGTAAAGACGGAGTCAAAGGAAACAGCTAGCTAGTGTTTCTTCTAAACAAACTAGTTGCTATATTTTCATTTATCTTCATGTATAGGTAAATCAAACTCAATACATTATTTAATGAAGATACTACAGTGTTGGTACACATGGTTTTAAACCTCCTCAGATCTTGGCTAGCTGTTTAGCCCGTCTAGTCTCAACGCTAAGTCGGGCTAAATACAGTCTGACTCTGCAGTTGATTAAAACTTTTTTATACCTTTTCTTTATTTTTCCCTGCTTGTAATAACGATGGCCAAAGACACATCCGTCCCATTCTTGTGACTGCAAGTTCTCAAGAATCCCTTGAGGTGGTGAGCTTATTAGATTTTGGGGGTCAAAGGTCTTTTGGCCTTCACTCAACAATTCATATAATCAATATGTTACAAATTTTACACGAATGTCCGACAGGATGAAAACAATTCAGTTTTGTCCAAGAGGTCAAAGGTCAACTTCACTGTGACGTCGTAATATTCTGGAAACAATGCAGCAGCCTGACAGGAGCATGGAGGCATCCGACCGTGAGTTTGGGGTCAAAACATTTAAATTTCACAACTCTGGCCACCAGTTTTGTTGGTCATGTTAATACTGCAGTCATTAAAATGAATGCTGAGATCTCAGAAGGCAGCAACATCACATTAGATTCGATGAGCTGCATGTTTTATGGAGCACATTATGAGGATGTGAAACCAAAACAGAGCAGCCCCGTAATGTCGCTGGTAGTCCGGCAAGTTGTTACCTAACTTTGTCTCACAACATCTTACTACAGATGTCAGAATATACTTCAGTATGTTGGGTTTTCCAATCCTTATAGTCCTGTTTATGCAATTTTGCAAGATCAGCATGCTTTAGCGACAAGTGATACAATACAAGCAGCGTCAGACATCAGTCCAACATGACCAGTAGACTCAAAAAAATGTGACTTTAAAATGAAAATTCAGACACAGAAAGCAAACTTTATTGACTTCTTTGTGCTCCGATGTCTTCATGAAGTCGTCTCATCACCAGGTTTTTATTTCTAATTATGCATACCGACTTTTCTTTGTATATGTGGATCATAATTATGATGTTAATCTGAGTTTTCTTCTCCTAAACTGATTTTCACTCACCTGGTGGTTTCTTTACCACCTGTGTGCTCCTCTCTTGCCCTGTTGGACCTACTATTCTGAGATCTCTGCAACAACTTTAGTGAGCACAACGTCTCCGTAACTGATTCAAGCATCAGAATGGAGCCGCCATCATTTATTAACGTATAGACCTGAGATCGATTCTGATTATCTCATCTCAGAGGATCATACTTCTCATATTGTGCACCTGCTCCTATAGTACGACACTCGCTGTGACTGTGCCGCCCGCCGCTCTTTTCCCTCCAAATTGGGGCAATTAGGAGCGTAAAAAGTTGCCGGAGTGGTAGAAGTGCGCAAACTTAGTGCTCGCAGTAATCTTGGCTTCACAGCGGGCCTTGGCCCCGGCTTCAACCTCCGTCTTTTATCTTCCCTTTGTTGGCGTGGCTGCATCGAAGCAGAGGTTCAACGCATCTCCTCCCTCCTCTGGTGTGGCTCCACAAAGATGATTGCCTTCTAGTAACGCGCCTCTGCCCCGCGTTCACCGCTACCATCACCACCACACCTCGCCCCACCTCTTCCCCCCTTTTTTGCTCCTTCTCCCTCTCCCTTGTTCCCCAGCTCTATGCTTAGCAAACATCAAAGGGACCTATCATACCCCAATGGCTTAAATCTTTTAACAGGGAATAACAGCCGGAGTACATCCAGACCCCTCGCGTCCCACAGTCCTGTCACCATGTGTTCCCGCAACGATCGCCAGGGGAGAGGCTCCGGCCCGGGCGCGGAGATCCTTTTTCTGGTGGTGCGTGTTCTCTCTGCAGGACCGTGAGGGGAAGCCCCGGCACTGTGATCAGGGGCCAGGCCAAATTCTGTTTGAAATGTGAATGGGCTAATTTTCATCAGCCTTCCCCCCACGCTAGGGGAGGTCCCAGGTGCCACAGCATGCCAAGGGTCATCATTAGAAGACGGCTGCCTTCAAAAAAAAAAAAATATATATATTGAAAAAAGAAAAAGAAGCAGGCACGCCGCTGCATCTTGTGGCGGTGTTTTCTCTTTTATTCTGTTTTATTATTTCTCTGTGTTAAATTCATAAACATTAATGAACAAAATTTATACAACCCACACACTCCCACGTCTTTCACTCCTGCTT
>OMLP01011769.1:45517-62089 GCA_900302685.1 Spondyliosoma cantharus | reverse complement strand
GTAAACAGTCAAGCCACTAAAAAGAAAAAAACACTGGTTTTATGGACTGCAGTGTACTCAATATATCAGTAAACGACTGGCCAGGCAAATTGTCTTAACCAATTGTAACGCTGCGGTTATCATAAATGAGATTCGATTTGGATAAATAAATTATTCATGTACTGCTTGCATTGTGAGATAAATCTGAGACTTTCAACATTTTGGACCCTCGTGGGCTGGTTTTTTTTCTGTGAGAGAGAGCTGGCAATGGTCTCAGCTGATGTACTTCAGTGCTCTATCTCATCCACTTTACAAGGAGGGGGATTAATAACCTTGACATGACAAAGTGAAAACAGCCCTCTAATGGGATTACGGCTGTTATAGCTCCCCGGGGCAGTATTCCAAGCTCTTCCACCACCTTTATTGGGTGGTGGTGAGCCTTCCCCTGTGTTTCCCTGACCGTTTATGTTTTTGTCTCCCTCAACCATCCAGCATCGCTACGCTAAAGTGGACCAGCCATCCCAGTTTGGAGGGCAGCCGTGCAATTTTCATGGCAGGCAGGAGGAGGCCTGTGCCGTTTCAGCCCGCTACACCTGTGACAATGTTCCTTTGTGCGAGGGATTCCTCTGCGCCCAGACAGGTATTAGCTCCACAAATACTCTACTTTGTTAACTGAAAAAACAGAAAGCATTATTTAGTGTTGTGTTATAGAGCCACAGAGCAGTGAACACTGGCAGTTTGGATGTTCAAAAATTTAAGTCACAAGACGAAAAACGATAAAAGGTGCGATATGTAAGAATATATATAAGACTCTAGACAAACAGGGGGTAGCGTTTCACCAGCGTAGTTAGCTTAGTTAGCCATGCAGGTAGCTGTTAAGACTGCAAGCTTATGGACCAGAGGAGTGTTAGTGTTCACACCGCTACCACACACTCAACACAATACATAGGCACCATAATGTCAACACTGCCATTAATTCACATTCTGTTGATAATTATAGTTATTTGTCTTTCACATTTGCAAATAAAATTCTTAATTATTGGCCCTTTAATATATTGACCTGATATATTCTGTATCTGCAGAGGAGAGGGGTGTTTGGTTGGTTGCAATCTGCAACCTCACAGCCAGATGTCACTTAATTCTAAAAATAATTTGATATTAAAAAAAAGCTTAATCGCTTTTGTTGCAGCGTTGCGTGAATAAATTGATATCATTCTCTTGTCAGTATACTAAAAATTAAACAGCCGCCAATTAGCCTAGCTCTGTCTCATAACCCAGGGTAATATCACAACATGTCACCTCTAATTAACAAATATCATTCATTCGTAAAATCTGTACAAGTGTCGGATTGTGTTGGACTATTTTTTGGCCAAGCAATGTGACGTCCTTCCTCTACGGTCTTCACCTTTCAAAGCTTGGCCAGCTGTTCCCCACGGCCTTCAGTCTTTGTGCTAAGCTAAGCTAAGCTAAGCAGCCAATTTCTCCATAATGTTGCTTTAACGTACATTTTCTTTGGAACAGAACCATTACTAAATGGCAACCTCGTCTTTCTTCTCCTCCAGGTCGCTGTATTCCCAGAACTCTGCAGTGCAGTGGGGAGGACGACTGTGGGGACATGTCAGATGAAGTGGGCTGCAAGAGGGTTTCCAAGCCCTGCAGGCAGGAGGTTGACGAGTATTGGGGAATCGAAAACCTTGCCAAAGGGTGAGTCACGTTCCCTTTTAGTCCGCAATGTGAGTCAGAGATTTGAGGACGAAAAACACGCTGCTCTCCTCGAATCAATCTGCTCACGGTTAATGCTGTTACTCATCTTCCAGAATCAACATCTTGGACAGTAACCTGGAGGGAGTGGTGCTTGATAACAGATACTACGCTGGCAGCTGCTTACCACACTACATCCAAAATGTCCCATTCAGGAAGCCGTACAACTTGCAACAGTACACTCTACAGGTGATCACGTTTGGTATAATGATTACGACTGCAGCCGCGGACTGAGGATGTTTGAGGGGCAGCCTAGACGGGGCCTCCAACAGGTCACTTTTGCCATGTTCTTCCGAACATGGAGGCACCATGAGTTCACCAGTGATCGACTGGATATACAACATTTAGTTTACTCTGTACCACCTTGTAATGCATCACAATTTATAACGGGTCAATAAGTTGTACCAAATGTCTTTCCTAATGGTTATTAGATCACTTATAATTACTTTGCAGATCAGTTCAAAATAAGAGCAATATTCAGCCTGCCAAGTTGTGGAAAATCCCTTTGATTAGACCATATTACAGCCTGACTTCCAGAAAATGGCTGCAGAGCAAAATTATGCAAAAACATAATGAACAAACATTTGTAATGGGTTTGGTTTGGACCCAATAGCAGCACAAAGACAGGCAGGTATCGTTGGTAACTAACTTTATTAGCACATGTGCAGGAAACAATGGCAGTAGGCAAAACAGTCTGTCTTCTGGCCGCTGGCCTTTAACAGTCTCTGGTGGGGATTGGAGATTAGGTTCAGCCGAACCAAACCAGGACACTGGTGAGTAATGTCCATCAGACTCAGTCTCTTACTCACTCAGTGAAGGAATAATCAGAGTCACGGAACTGCAGGAAGCCACAGAGGAAATGCGAGTAACACTCACTCTGTGGAGCTGAATCAGGTAATCACCGGATAGCCAAGGGAGCAGACAGGCAGAACCCAGAAAGGGACAAGCGAGGATCGTGGTCAGGGATGGAAGGCTGAGGTGATTTCCAGGAGATCGGTGAGGGAGGATAGTCGGAGGCAAGCAAGGTCAGATTCGGGAGATCAGACAGCGAAACGCTGGAGAGTCTGGTGCAAGCATCGAGAACAATCTGGCAATGAGTGAGTGTGGAGCCCCCACCCCATCCCGTCAGTGCTCCGTCCAAAGCCACGCCCCCACAAACTTGACCGCGCATCTGGCAGTGGGACTCAGCAGGGAGAACGTGACCTGTGCAGGCTCGGAGGAGGGAGGGACAGAGGGGGGCGTAGGCAGAACGAGACATGAGGGCATCCGGTTTTCTTTCTATTCGGGCCGAATAGTACGGATTGGTCAGCTTTTTCTCAGTCCTGCAGCTGCCACAGAGGTCTGATTATTTTCGTTCCTTCTTCTGAATACATAATGTATTGACTACTCTCAGGATAGAAGGACCATTTCACCCAGTAGAACAAAATGTGTTTCTGAACAACATTATAGACCCTAGCTTTAAAGCAAAAGAAGGACATTTAATTTGAATCAATTGTTTTATGTTGGTGATGACCCGTTTTCATGTGAAAATGAAATTTGCAGTGGACATTATGTGATTTGGATTTAAACCTATTCTTTCAACATTTTGTGGTGTGTGACCTTATTGAGACCGAAAACCCTCAGGTATCTGTAATAAATGTAATTAGAATTTAT
Source organism: Spondyliosoma cantharus (assembly GCA_900302685.1). NCBI lineage: Eukaryota > Metazoa > Chordata > Actinopteri > Spariformes > Sparidae > Spondyliosoma > Spondyliosoma cantharus. The sequence goes on along the minus strand of OMLP01011769.1, from coordinate 58,696 downwards.
ATAATTATATCTGGCGCCGCCCTAATTAACATACTTTCAGGTCTTCTTCAGTTACGCTACAACAGACAAAACTCATTACGTTGTAACAATGTTATGTGTTGCAGTAGACTTATTATGTATGTAACGCTGTGATCCTTCCCTCTCACTGAAGTTCCATAGAGCAGAAACAAGTGATTTTGAAGCTGTTATTTTAAGGGGAAAAATATAGGTAATGTTGCTTTAATAACCCATAAACTTTTTTTCTGTGTGTGTCTGTGTGTGTGTGTTTCTACAGCTAGGATTCATTTTTAACTTATGATAATCATTGTTTAAATATGAAATATGAAATATGAAATGCTTCATGTTCCAACCATTGTTCATTTAATCAATATGATCCTACAAGGGAATATTTTGTTTCTCATGTATTTTCAGACAAAAGCCTCGTATGATTTCAGCCTGCAGTCTTTTGAGTCATACTCCGACTACATGGACTACACCATGAATGAGCGCAGGTCCAAAACAAGTGTTTCTTTTGGGTTTGGCTTTCCAGGCTTATTTGAATTCAGCTTCCACAAAGATGACGCCAAATACACCAAGTCAGTTCAGAAGCTTCGCCGCTATTCTGGCAAGGTGAGAAATCGTTTGTTTTTTTCTTTTCTCCTGACCTCCACACAGCCTACTGAGTAGCAACAAAACAAAGCAAACCCGACAGATTTATAATTTTTGCAAATCCACAATTTGTTAAAAAATATCTGCAAAGTATCCCCGCTGATTCTGTCCTCAGTCTTACAGCTTCGTGAGGGCCACAGCGGAGCTGGAGTTGGCCCAGTACATGTTGAAGTCGGATGATTTGATGCTTCACCCTGAGTTCCTGCAGCGCCTGCGCTCCTTGCCACAGGCCTATGTTTATGGGGAGTACAGACAGATCTACAAAGACTACGGCACCCACTACATCACAGAGGCATCCCTGGGAGGAGAGTATGAGCACACCATTATCCTGAACAAGGAGAGGCTGGAGAAATCAGGTAATACCAATGAATAATGAATGAATACCAATTCATTAAATCAAATTGCTCAGTTTTCTTACTCATCACAAGAAAGTTATGGTCAGATACTGCAGTGGCATCGTCTTTAACTTACCATCCCATCGTCACTGACATCTGACCGAAGGGTTTTGTCGTTCTAGATTATTCTTTGTCAGACTACAAGCACTGTACACAGGCAGGCATCAAGGCTGGGGCAAACATATACGGCGTTTATTTGTCATTGGGGTTTCATGGTGGATCCTGCGACGGCCTGCTGAATGAGATGGGAGGTGAGCTTCCATGTTTTATCAGACCTCCTGCAGAATGCCCTCTGTTTTTACATCGGACGCTTGAGCTGATGCTAAAAATCTGAAGTCAATCCGTCTCTCCCCAGAGGACACAGCCAATGGCAGCATGGTGGAGGACTTTGTTGCTGTGGTAAAGGGCGGAAGCAGTCAATCCATCACTGCGCTGGTGTCTAAAAAGCTTCCCACCCCGGAGCTGATGGGGCTCTGGGGCGGGGGCGTGCGTTATAACCCCGATTTCATCCGCACAAAAGTGAGCTTCTCTTTCTTTCTCACTTACTTTGTCTATGTACATGTATTTGCGTTGTGTTTCCTGTCTCCATAATTACATAACAAAATAAAAGAGGCACTGTAAAGTTTTAGAAAAGAAATTCATACTCAAGGTAAGGTCCCCAGAATACTCTTTGAAGCTGGAAAGGTGTCAGGGTCCGCCACATATAAACAAAGTGAAAAAGTTTGAAATTGTGTTGTCCTTTAAGGTCAGTTTTTTTATTCAGTTTGTACATGCATAAAACATCGGTCGATGAAGATCTTTCTCTTCTGACTAAAACGTCTTTCCCAAAACTACACATTGCACCTTTAACACCTCCTTTTGTTTTTAACACCATCTCAATTTGCAGCTGTAATAAAACTGTCTGCAGGGAATTTGACCTGACTAATTGATGCAAAAACATTCACAATAAAGTTGGTCTGCGGCAGTAACAGGATTGGCACCATTACAGCGAGGCAAAGTACAGATCAATAGTGAGTTGGAGTACAGTCAGCGAACAATGCCAGATAGCAACTGTGCCAACTACAAATAGGCTGCCTCGCTCCAACACTGTCAGGGTCTCAGCATTTGTGGGGCTCTCCAGTTGTCTAAAAAGAAAAGGCTCAATTCAAGAGAGTTTGAACTGTAAACAGGCCCTGGTTGAACGGTTCCATTTGTTCCCCATTAGACACGGCCGCTGTTTGAGCTGGTGACCTCCAGAGACTTCACCCAACACGCCACCCTGAAAAGAAACCTGAAGAGAGCCCTGTCAGAGTACCTGGCAGAGGCTAGTCCATGTCGGTGCACTCCCTGCCACAACAACGGTCTGGCCGTGTTGAGAGGTACCTCGGTCGATGTTGCTCTGCGTTTACGGCTAATTTTATGGTTACATATCCTTCAGCTACTGACTGAAAGCTAGTGGCATTATTCTGTTTGTGTGTCACAGTTTGTGCAAAAAACAATTTGTAAGAACAGTTTTTCCATTACATCTGCCGGCATGATTCTACTCGGTTTGGCTCAGCACAGCAGCCCAGCACAGCTATGATTTTGTATTTTAAGCCCAACTGGGCTACCTGCTTTAAGGTGTGTCTTAAACCTAAGATGCACTTGTCCCGATCCCTGTAGCACTATCGAAGGATCACCGCTAACAAAGTGGCTCTGCTAATTCAGTTACAGACATGTTTCTTTTACTATAACTTCTTCACAGTAAAAGCTGTTATTTAGTCTTTTCAAAGCTTTTATTATGAAGCAGTGTTACAGGAAACGTGTTTTCACCAGCAGTCACTAAACATGACTCCTGAAACAGCTGAAAGTGAACACGATTAAACGGTAAAACACAGCAGATGCTTGAAAGAACAAACAGGACGACAGAAACTAAAGAGATTAATTTAGAAGCAGCAAAAGTACTGAGGGCTGAAAAGCCTTTTAAAAACATCTTTCTCTCAGGTTTCCTGCACAGACATGAGTTGAGTATCAATTTGCCACGCAAGCAAAATCAGTGTTAGTTAAGATAATGAAAGAAGTATTTCCATCTCCCTCAACAGGCACCAGGTGTGACTGTGTGTGTCCTAATGGCTACACTGGCCGCGGCTGTCAGATCACTCAAAGGCGAAAAGGTTAGCAGCCAACATCCCAAATACAAAAGTGCACACAGCATAACACTGTTTCTCTTTCTTTGCTCCAAACCTTCTGAGATGTTGACATAATGAGATATGATACGGCCCCTCCTGACAGATATAGGTATTGATGGCGGCTGGAGCTGCTGGGGTGAGTGGTCGTCCTGCAGTGGGAGCAGAATGACGAGGAGTCGACAGTGCAACAACCCAGCGCCCAGCAACGGAGGCACGACATGCAGAGGGCCGCAGCAAGAGTCTACCGAATGCTTTTAAAGCTGTCACATGTCAACACTGACATAAAGAAGTGCAGAAACATTCTTGAAAGTTGAAGTTTAGTCTGTGGTGTGTTTGTCAGTGCGTAATGTGACAACGTTTGAATAAAAACAGACTCACATGAGTGGAAATGATGTCCGCGAATGAATACTCGATGAAAAATGTAAAACCATGTGGCTCATTTCAGCCCAGCTGCACCTGAACACACCATGTCAGTGTCATATTTTGCCTCGCGGAGGTGTGAAAAGTACACCCGTGTATGAAGGTGTACGACCCAACAACAAAGTCTGCATAGGCAATAGGCAGTGATGGAAAGTGACTGAGTACATTTACTCTGGTGCTGTTCTTCTGTACATGTTTGAGGTACTTGTACTCCTGGTGTATCTCCATTTCCTGCTACTTAATGCTTATTCTACACTACATTTTGAGGCAAATATTGTACTTTTGCTCCACTTTATGTATTTGGTATGTGAGTTACTTACGTATCTGAGCCCAACAGCACATTTTTAAGAACTTCAGCCTAAACATAGAAGACAAGACATAATAGACTGTGTTATAGCATGATTAATTGTTTCTGTTCTTACAGAACTAAAATAAACCTAAAAACACCAAACCAGTGAAAAGGTGCATACAGCAGTGCCTTTTAGCAGTATTAAGTACTCACAGATATGTGTGTTATATATAATACTAACAGAAGATTAACCAAATGATTTAAAGTCCCACACATCACAGTTACAATTGTACCAGTAATGTGTTTGAGTAAAAGGAATTAAAAATCATAATCAACACAACCTTTATTTTATTTAAGACGTCAAACATTATCAGAATATTGTTGGATAAAGAAACATAAATACTTTAGAAAATTGTCTTATATTTATTGCATTCTTGTCTCTTTCTCCACTGTCTTGATTTCTGAACACCAAAAACACAAAGTGGTCCTGCCCTGAAACACAAACAGGTCATGAATCACCTTTGGACCCAAATTTACATTATTGGAAGCTTTAATGTTGAATTTGTAGAAATATTATAACCAACGGAATAATATTGAAGGAGGTTCCTATATAAGGCTCATATGTGCGGTTAACTGTAGCATATCAACACTTTTCATGACCGATGGGTGAGAGGATCACTTACTCAGCGCACTGAAAGACAGCCGACCACCACCAGCTGGTCCCGTCATCCTCCATCCTTCTCATCTGGTCTGTACCTTCCCTCGTCGTGGAAATCCAGGATGCCGATCCTCAGTCTTCCAGGTCATTGGCTCTTGCAGACAGGTTGATGCGGCATATCTTAAGACAGATATTAAAACGGAGTGAGTCAAATCTTAATCTTTGAAATAATGGAGAGTGACTTTAAGACTTGCAAGGGATTTGTCATCAAGTATCAACTTACCTTTGTCTGGTTCGTCCATCGATACCTTCTAAAGGAAAACACATCCCAGTGTAACACTACTAACGTCTGAGTAAATAAAAAGGGCAGATTAAATATGAAAACTAAATAAACAAACTCTCTTTGTTTTATGAGTGACAACACAATTGCAAACATTTTTACTTTGTTTATATGTGGCAGACCCTGCCACCTTTCCAGCTTCAAAACAGTGTTCAGGGGACCTTATATTCCTCTGAGAACAGCTTGTTTATTCAATTATGGAAAAATAAATAGTTTATGAGTTTGTATTATTACCTCATTCATTACATAAATATTACAATTCTGAGGTCGTAAGTGCCCCTTTTGATTTTTAATTTTGTTTTCCTATCACGCTGCAAACAGGGCTGTCGGTTCTAATCCGAGTCGTTGTCATCAGACTGCCTTTCCCACGGGAAAGGATGCCAGAATATCCTGTTTGTGGAGGATCCGAGGCCTGAAGGGGAAGGAGCTGAGTCCCTGTAGCTCTCTTCTCCGGTCCTGTTTGAGGAGGATCCGAGGCCGGACCCTGAGGGAGCGGAGTCCTTGTGGCCCCCCTCACAGTTCCACAGTTGCCTCTTCATACTTACCTGCTCTGTTTCGTCCTCTTCCCTGCTTCTCTTTGCGGAGGAGCCGAGGCCCGAGGTTGAGGGAGCAGACTCTTCCGAGGCCAGACCTTCTGGAGGTGGTCTCGCTCGCTGCCGAACAAGCTGCTGTGGGCTGCCTACATTCAGCTGGTGAGGACCGGCAACAGGAGGCGGTGAAGGAATGGGAGGATACTCTTCTCTCCATCCCTGCTGAAAACGTCCCGGGGGTAGCTGCTGGATGAGAGGGTCCTCTTCATCAGAGTCTTCAATGAGCTCTTCATCCTCAGACATGGACCCGTAACCAGAATCTTCGCCCGTCTCGTCAGAATCATCTATGTCTTCATCATCTTCATCGTCCAACTCCATGACGCGATTGATGTTGTCATCAAACTCCAAATCCAAATCGATAAAGAGCCGGGCCATGCCTTCATCTTCACCTCCAAAATCAGGGGGGAGTGGGGCGACAGCGTCCCCTCCACCTACAATACCTACCTGAACCTCACCTACCTCTTCCTCATCAGAGGAGAAGACAACAGGGAGATATTCTTCATCGCTGTCGACTGCCAAGATGACCTCAGGGAAGCCGTCTGCAGGGCGCTCAGCGATGTCATCTCCACGACCTGAGGGGGGAAAAGTTCATGCATATTTTAAACATCTGTCATGACATTGAATATTTATAAAGTAAATGTTTAAAACTCCATCATCTTGAGGATCTGAGCCATGGATCAAAATGATGCCATGATACAGGCGAAGTTGTGCACATCCAGAGTTCTTTTGAAGTGCTTAAGACATACAAAACAAATAATAATAATAATAATAATAATAACATTGTAGGGCCTTTAGTATTTTTTATCATTAGGTGGACGCGAGAAACGCTTTATACTGCTGGACGAGCAGAGGAGGAGGTGCGCGTTTTTGCGCACGGATCATTCCACTTTTCTTTGGAACAAAATGCGCGCAAAAGAAAAAAAAACTGATCAACAGTGGAAACAAGACAACGTCGGAGGAACGAGGTTAACATCATACAGCCCCGGACATGACGCGCACTGCACAACATGCGTCATTACGCACAGTGACCCATTGGCTGCCCTGATTAAATTATGCGCAACCCACAACAGGGCTTCAAAAGCTCCAAAGTCACCTCACTAACCTCTGTGCACACCGAACTAGTTCTTTATAACTCATTGTTCTTATGAGAGCTGTATATAAAGGCGCAGGGAAGAGATGGAGGCGTGCTGCTTAAAGACCGATATGTCCAGTAGGCTACGCACAGTGTGATGAGTGAAAACAACAGTTCAGGCTGACGGTCCAGAAACAGTCAAACGTCGTTCACCTTCACTCATCTTCTTAATAACTCTGATCTGTTGGTGCGTTTGAGGAATATCTGACCCTCGCTTCATTTAATGTGACCAACTTTGACGCTAAAAAGATTTGAATGTTTCCTGATACAGCAGCTAAAGCTTCAGCAATCACGTCAGACTGTCTCCAGGCCCCGCGCGGAAGAGGGTTCCCACCTGTGAGTCCTGAAGTCGTTCGGAGCGAACACTTCCGTCGTCTCCATGGTGCACACATATCCGTACACGCATCGTCCAAATCTGTGTTTTTCCAAAAAAATCTTATAAAACGTGTTTACTTCTAAATCCATCAAGTCACGCTGCTTTCTGTACTGATAAAGCTTTGCATGGTTTCAAAGAGACGGATGATTAAATGAAACGATTCAAAATAATGATAAAAGTTGTCTCACCTGCGCGGTCAGGGTCCAGCTCACGGCCGCCTCCCAGCAGCAGGTGTCCCTCGTCGCTCAGCGGCCCTCCGATGGTCATTTTTCACGTCTACGGTTCTTTCTCAGCAAATCAGCTGATCCGGTAGTTTTCTGGAAGAAAGCCGCCAATCGCCTCAGTTCTCCAAGAGACAAGTTATCTTCCCACAGTTCGGTTTGCAGCAGGTCAACAAGTCAACTCGTGCCAGAGTACAAGTGTAAAAGTTAGAAAGGTGTGCCGGCCTCACACAGCCTCTGACCTGCTCACCGGTCTGTTTCCATGGCAGTCAGTCATGCGCGCGCGCGTGAACGAGCGTGAGCAGACGCAGAATGAGATTCTTCATATTGAATGTTTTTCTGATATTTTTTTTTTAATTAATCTTATTTTCAATACTTTCATTTTCCGGTGGCTTATCTGCAACAGTCTGCGTTCCTTTCAGCAGAGCTGCTGCAGCATCAAACCGTCAGGTGTGTCTCTCTGTCTCTGACGTCATAACTTGTAATGACACTGTGGACCTTCAGTGTTCAGGTGTGGAAGCCACTTTGAGACAACAGCTTTACAAGATACCAATTATTTTACACTGGTGATGTCACAATGCTGGAATTTCTAACATAGATACAATATAACATGTGATATTGATATCACAACATGAAGGGCATAACATTTTGGATCTTTATTTTTAGATAAATATAACAAGACTCTTGTACTGTGTGTTGAATTATGAAAGCCTGTGTCCACCAGTTTAAAAAGAAACAAAAGAATACTTTTAGTCATATTTAAGAGATTGAAAGTCTTAATGATGTGATAGAAATGTATAATTTTCTAAATTTGGGGTTATGAAAAGGCATAACCTTTATAAAAGGTCGTAAATATGAGATAAAATGTCATATTTTTTTTTAATTGATTTAATTTTGAGATAAAAACCTGAACGTTTGTGATAGAAAATCTGAATTTTGACATAAAATGTCCTAATTATGAGATAACATGTTGTAGTGGGCAACCACTTTTCTTAACTTTATACTAAACTTACTAATTATCCATAAAATACACTCACAGTTGGAGTCTTAAATCAGAGATGAAACAGCTGGTCTTCAGGTCAAAGGTGTTTATTCACAAAACAGGATACAGACACATGAGTTACCCCGGGGTAGACTGAGACTCTCACTCTGAATCAGCTTATATTCTTTTGGTTCAGGTGGCTTTCCACGCCCTCGGACCCTCCTTCTTTCATTAAATTAAGATCAATTTGGTTTTGCCACTATTATATTCAGAACTTCAAACATACCTGTGTCTTGACCATTCTCAGATGTATTTTTAAAAATCCTACAGACATCGTACCCAGGCCCCTCCCTTCCTTGGGCCCTGGGTGGGCTGTAGCAACGTCTGTTACTCATTTATTTCAATATTGTCTTTATAAAACTTACATCAAACATTGGTCTTCCCCTGACATCCCCACCAGACCCAAACTTAATGTTATAGCTGACTAGGGAGTGCAGGGGATATTCCAGTATCTATTAATAGCTGTCATGATTGTCAGAGGCATGTGGATAAATGATCACGTCTCAGTATCTGCCACTACAACGTCATCATTTGAGAGGAAAAAGCACATTTTCACATTTTAGAAGATAGAATCAAAGAATGTTCCGTTTTCAGTTCATTGCAGACAGCACACCGGTGTATCAATGCTGCGGGAAAAAAGTATTTAAACTGTTCAGAATATCCACAATCTTTTCTTTTTTTGACAACACTATCCCCACACCACATACAACTGAGAGTTTCATTGTTGTCACAGAAACATTAACACACATGTGGGAAAGTCTGTTCATCATTTATTCCTGCTTAAAGTACAGTAAGTCATACAGGTTGTCCTGACAAGGGACTTTACATTTTGAGAGTGATGAATTTAACAAAAGTTTCGTCAAAGAATGGCTTGCACTAAATGAAAAATTAGACTGTAAATTAGGACTTCAGAGCATCTGATTCTGAAGGGAACAGCACTCTAACAGCGTTGATTCTGAGAGGAGGAGCCAAGGCAGGTCGCTCCGCCTCCATCAGGTGCAGGGTTAGTACAGGTTCTTGTCCGAGTCTTCCTGCCTGATGTGCAGGATGACCAGGTCCCCCAGCAGGACCACGCACCATCTGTCACGGTGTCTGTGGAGTAACATTTAGAGGGTTTTAAGATGATCTTAAATATAGCAAAAAGTCAGAATTGATCCAAGTTAAGAGAGTTACATACAAATAAATAAACAACTTCCTACCAGAGGTTAGAAGTACCAAAGATGATTTGAATGTGCACTTTTAACGCAGGACAAAAGTCTCACCTCTCCTGAGAGTCTCTTCACAGGCGTCACCCAGGTAGCCTGCGTTACAGTTGCATTTACAGTTAGTACCTTGGAGGACAGGGATGCCGTTGTTCCTGCAGTGGACGCAGCGACAGGAGTCGAACTGCTGCAGATACTCATCCAAGGCCCTCTGCAAGTTGGCCAGTCTAGGGCCCACATGGTCAGCGGCTGTGCTGAAGCGCACTAGCTCATAAATTGGCATGGTCTGGATCATTGGGGAGGAAAAGACAGAGACAGGAAGAGGAAATAGGGAAAAGTTCATGAAAAGAAGATGGCTACACCAGCAAAGGCACAGAAGCGGCACAGGTCATAAAATGGGAACGTAGTGATAACTTGTATTGTTCAGGTAAAATATTCACAAATCACCAATATTTCAAGGAAGTTACCTCAGATTTGACGAGTGTTGGGTTGTACTTGAGGGTCGCTCCCCAGTTCTTGTATGTTTCAGGGTTCCTGATAGCCAACAGACCGCTGCTGCTGTCTACGACCCCTCCCTTCACGAGAGTGACAATGTCCTCAACCACAGCTGAACTGGAGGGCCTTTCTATGTTGCATACGGAAAGACGAAAATCACATTTGTAATACAAACTGAATTAATGCAACAACTCTTTACATCATTTGACATGGAAATTAGAGCTAATTAACTCAAATTCAAATTCAAACAAAAGGTATCATGAGGATCTCAGGCAGGGTGCGCTGCCAATGGAATTTTGTTGTCTCACCTTCTTTATACTTTCCCTCTTTACTGCACGAGTTCACACCCACTCTGAGATTTGCGTTTACATAGCTGCTGAGGGGAATGCCTAAGCCAATAGAGGCGCCAAAGCATGAACCAGCTTGTTCACCCTCTATCTCTGTCGGGGTTCAGGAAAAGAAATACAAGACTTTAGACATACTTTACATGACATTTCCTGTTAGATGATATTGATTAACAAACTGGAAAGTTTCACCATACTTGATCTTGCCATCAACGTTTTGTTGACAACCACAACATATTCAAGGGTCCCTCCCATAGTTCCCCCCGTGACATAGTGGGTGCCAAATGTGTTGTAGAAGCGGGAGTACATCCCAAAGTCGTACTGCTCGGGGAGCTCCATTAGTGAAATATAGAAATCTTCGTGAAGCATCAGCTTATCTGTTCTCATTTTGAAGTGGGCTGTTTGTACTTTGGACCACAGCCGAACGAACCCGAAGTCCTGTGGACGAAAAGGTTTAATAGAGTTTTTATACAGTAAAGTCATTTTTCTGTTTTCAGTGGCAGAAATGGTAGCTAGGCCGAATAATAATTTTTAAAAGATTCATACAACATTATTATACCCCAAATAATTATCTTTCTTTTGTCCACAGACACTTGATACACACAGACAATACTAAACACAATTCAAAATGTTTGGAAATACACTGTTAGTTTTGAAAAAAAAAAAAACTGACAACAGGGGGAAACAGCTAGCCTCAGCCCCGTCCAAATGTAACTAAATCTATGCTAGCAAGTGTAACAGCTGATAACAGCGGATAGACATGAGAGTGCATGCAAGACCTGTTTTCAGTCTTAATGCTGAGACAAAAAAGCAAACAAGCATGTTGCACAAAACTATTTTGTAAAAAAATGATAAAATATTATAAAACATGTTAACTTATGAGTCAGTAGGTCATACCTGGCTGTTATGCTTCGTTACGTTCCGGAGAAATTCAGATTCTACACCTCCGCTTAATCCCCCTTCAATATAATAGACCCCAACTGTGACACCGATGTTGAAAGAATCCATTTCTTTCCTCGCTTTCAGCATGCTCATCATATCATCATAGTATTCGTGAGAGCCCTCTGACGTAGCTTCAGCCTGTCACGGGTTAAACATTAAAATGTCAAAATGTCTCAGTTTAAAGAGGCCATTTCTTAAGTTACACAAAGAAAATAAATCATGACGTTACGATACCACAAAACGGTAGGTGTGGTAGTTGTAAGGTTTCCTGTAGTTCTTCTCATCTTCATTGTAGTGCAGGTTCTCACAGAATGAGTCATAGCTGAATTTCCTCCATTCACCGTTGTAGACATATTCACACTTTCCTCCAAAGTAGTTAGGGTCGAGTACATGATCCACAAATTCTCCTGTCAAGACGTTGTAGCTGGGCAAAGTGGTAAATTCAAGTTGGTCATTAAAGGTGGGAATTTTGGTTGAAAACATTTCAAACGTAACTAATAGAATGTGAATTGATGACTATGTATTCTCTATCTGCTAACTTGATGCAAAGCATGTATAGTATTCTAACCGGCTAGTCCAGCCCATCCTGGTCCAAAGCTCCTGTGCTACCGATGTAAACACCAATATTTCCCTGGTGCTTCTAGCCCCCGGTCTGAACTGCTAGCTGCATGCCTAACTGAGCTTACTAGCTAACGCAGAAAATGTTTGCTACAGTAAGCGATAACTGTAATATGCTGCCCCCTATTTGCTTTTAGTGGGAATTCAACTGGTGGCCAATTCTTACATACTGCACCTTTAAGTAAAGTATGAGATTGAATAAGACATGTAACGAGAAAAGGAAATAATGGTGTGATGGGATGACCTGTGAAAGGATTTTTCACAGCAATTCGCGAGACAAAGAATATTGATTTTGATGTGTCCTGGTGTCAAGCTTTTACTTTGCCTTTAAAACCTTCTTTTATGTGATTAAATTATAAACAAAAATTGAATAAATTATAAAAATAACACCAGTATGGCGATGCAGTATTCACCCTTGAGTAGCACGTTCAGATCCAGGGATTGGCATCAGGGTAGAACACTTGTCGTTTCTCTCAATGATGCTTTCACAGCCGTCCTCATCAGAATTATCCTCACAGTCTGCCTCTCCGTTACAGCGAAGAGACTGACTGATGCAGCGCCCTGTATAGACGGGGAGAGTCTCACTAAGATTTACATGTACTAATCTCACATCACACCTACAGACAGAGAATGTGCTATCTAAGCGGTTGTTGATGGGACTTGCCAGTTTCAAGGCAGGTGAAGCTCTCTCCACAGTAATTTGGCACCAGACACTGTGCGGTTGCTTTTGGACATTCCTGCTTCTCCCACAGTGTCTCAGTGCAGTCTGTGCCGCCAAATTGTGAGGGCCTCTCCAAGTATCGGAAACGGAACTAAGCCAGACACAAAGAGAATTAAACTCACTCTGTTAGCCCATTCTCTTATATTGTCATTAGAGATGTAAATCCACACAAAAACGCTCATATTGCTTTATGTCCAAGGTGGTGGAGGCAAAACCATGAATTCAATAATGTTCTGTATTCCACAGAGCTACACAACATTTTATTATGTAGTGTCTAGAAGATACTAAAGAGTACTAGTTACGTATAATCAGTCCTCCCTTTGGACCAAGGGATCTTTTGAATTGATCTGAAAACCTGACAAAAAAGACTCCAGTGTTTTTGAAGACTGCTGTAAACATTATTTTGATTGGAAAGACTTTGGAGAAATTTACTGAGAAAAACACTCTTACCTTTTTGTCAGTGCAGGAGTTACACGGAGTCCAAGATGACCACCTCCCCATAATACAGTCAACAGGCGTCGGTTTGTTTACAGCTCTGGCCCTCCTCGTCACATTCCCACTGCCCCCCCCCCCAAAACACCCATTGTCATCTCAGTTTG
>OMLP01011769.1:17933-30355 GCA_900302685.1 Spondyliosoma cantharus | reverse complement strand
CACACCAGCCCGACAAACACTGTTACCTAAGCAACAAGTGATGTCCCATCAGCAGTTATAGCCTACACATTTAACTGTAGCCACTATTAAGCTACATATTTTCCAAAAATTACATTAGCTAGAGGAAGTCTGTTTTCCTCAGAACCCCACCAGTAAAAAAAAAAAAAATAGAGCTGTCGAAGAGAAATAATAAATTGCCCCTGGAGGGATATATTTCTTTGGTCTCCACCCACACCTGTACCGTAGCCCCGCTCGCTTTGACTCCTTGTTATATTTTCCAGAGTGGCTCACATTCCACACCGACAGGAATTCTCTTGATCCCAACATCTGGCTTAATATAGAAGTGTGTGTGTGTGGAGTAATTAAGGGAAGTGGTGAAAAGGTCAGACCTGAGTGTGTGTGCATGTTCATCAGCACAGGTCCTGTGATCTTCAGCAGCTGCAGACAGCAGGTTAAAGTTATTATTGTGGGTGAAACACTTTTGCATTGAAGTTTGAACCCAAAAGTCCTGCAAAGGGTTTGCCAGTCGTTGGGGCTTAACCTTTGATCGTTCACTAATTTCTCTTAATTACGTTTTTTCCCCTCTGGTATAACCATATGTTTCCAATGTGTCCTGTGCAAGATGAGTGGAAGAACATGATTGCAAACAGTAAATCGGTGCTACAAAATTAAAATTGTTGCAACCGCCTGGGAAAAGCACCAGACCATCCATTGTTGAAACAATCCAATGAAAGATCTACAGTATAAACAGTCCTTTTCTGACAAGCTATGTTTAGTTTTGGTCTAGTTTTTTGTCTCTATGGAGGGTAAATCCCCGTGATTTGCTCTCTATGTACATAACTCCCCACAGAGAAGCTTGTCAACAAACCACCAGTGTTTTGTTTGGATAAAGATGTGGCGTAAAGAGAGCAGCCACAAGGAGGAAATGGTTGGTCTTCACTGGTAATCACAGCTCTTCCATTCTCTCACACATTGATTTCAGTTACAGTAAAACTGCATCCGGGGTTATATCTCTCCTCTTTTCTGATGCTTACAGACAATCCCAAGTCACAGTGATCCCAGCAGACTATCAGTGACAGGAAAAATAACATGAGCTGAAATTCACCCTCATTCAGAAGTGATTGAAACCGAATCTTGAGGAAAGCAAAGGGCTGTTATTTAGTCTCTTTCCTCAAAGCTCTGGTGAGGTGATCAGGTTCAATTCACAGTAAGCCGTGGCAGGTGGCTTTCATGTTCCCAGTTAATCGTCTTATAACATTTCAGAGTACTTTTGCCCCGATTCAGCAGTAAGTAAAAGGTGGACGATCACCAGTAATTGCATCAATATTTTTTAGGATTTGTGAACACAGGCCCTTATTTATTTTGAACCAGGACAAAATATGAAATGAAATATATTGAACCGTCAGTTGATTAAAGGAGCTGAAAAGGGTGGAAAGAAGTTAACGCATTAGTTGAAGTGAAGTACTTAAAAGAGCTGAAGATCAGGTCGAACTTCAAGCACTAAAGGGAGTGTCGGGTGAAGTAGTAAATTGAGCCGATAGGGACAGTTTTAGTTGAAGTCCCAAAAGAAACAAGTGTTGCACCAGAAAAGCCTTTTTTTTATCAATGTAAAGTACAATTTTTCTGGAAGGTTCCTCATTATTTTGATAGTCATCTAATTCATTGTCTTGAGAAAGTTCCTAATTTTTTGATACTATTTGATTATCTCAAGGTACTAACTTTTACAGACAATCTTTTCTTTTCCTTTTCATGACATTGGCAGAAATGAACTTCCATACTGCCCGGTTATAAATGCTGAAAAATGACTCTGGAACTCAACAACTGAATGAAAAACCAAAAGTAAAACAAAGACTTGAAAGTTATATGTGATTACATTTTATCACACGTAAAGAGGAAACAGTCCCACAATGAGATCTGCTGTTTCAAATGCTTTCATTTGGTTAACCTTAGAATAAATTGATCTTACATAACTGTATGAACATTTTTTCACAGGAAGTGCTGAATGATGTCTGCGACAATCTTGTAATTGAGATGTGTACATACATTCTACATGTATGTTGTTCGTCTTTGACAATGTTGTGTATGATGTGTTTGTATTTATGTACATGTTTTGCTAGCACCAATAATTGTCAGCATTGCTTTTGTTTGTGTGTGGGTATTTGGAGGCTTTGGGAGTAGAGGAGGAACAGATGTGTATGTTGTAAACTGCCCTGTGTGTCACACCTTCCCTTCTTTTTACATATGAGGAATAAATAGAGCAGAATAACGGAAGAAAAGCAGCGAGTATTGCCACCAGCAGCTCGGTTGAAATGCCCTTTTATTTAACCCAAGCAAGCAGGCCTGGTTTCTCTTCCACAGCGGAACTATGAGCTAAGTTTTGCAGCAGGCCAAACTGACTGACTGACTGACTGACTGACTGACTGACTGACAGACAGTACAGTCAGACGGGGGGCAGGTTGTGTGGGGGCTGCTGAGAGTAAAAACAACTGCATCTGTGTGTACACCACAACTACCTCAGACATGTATACATTTCTGCAGCAGACAGTGAGAGATCCCTGCAAGTGGAAAATGTGCGTCTGTTTATTTTAATAGTCACACTTGGTGTTTTGGCGAATGCCTCCAAAATATGGTGGGGGATTTATACATTGATTCTAGTTTCCACAAACTGCAGCTACACGGAGCTGCCAGTGCTGAACTGGGGGAAAGGCTAACGGGCAGGAAAATACAAACATGTGTGTCTTCATAATATGGTTTCTCCCATATTTTGATGTAAGAAAACACCTCGCTAATGTGCCGAAAAGTCATCATCGTTCTTCATTTACGGTGTTTGTTTTCAGACAGGGCTCCCCTGTTGATTGTTAAGCAGACTGCTTCAGGGCAAAGCTGAATAAAAGACACCTGATGTTGACATTAGGAACCGAAATCTGCCGAATGCCCCCATCCAGCTCTGATTCTATTTTGTTTGTTTCTGTTGTCTTTGGGTCGATGTTGAGCTCATGCAAAAGACATACCCACGCCTGCTGACTGGTGTTGTTGTTGGCAGGACAAGGACCCCCTCCTCCTCCTCCTCCTCCTCCTCCTTCCACCGACTTGTAAGAAGCGGGAAAGGAGGAAGAGGGTAGGAGGGGAAAATCCTGACATGCTGTACTCAATGCTGATGCTGCACTGTTTAGACGGATGGAGGGGGTCAGAGGACTGAGCACAGAAGAAAATAACCCAGCTGAATGTCTGGAAAACAGCTCCTGACAGTGTCTTCTTGTTGTGTGTTTTTTCCGCTTTTTTCCAATCAGCTGTGTAAAGCACTTGACCCATGCAGGTCCCTTAAAAGCTGCTTTTTTTAAAATATGTCCCCATCTACTTCAGTTGTTTATGGGAATGCCCCAATGTTGTTTTCCTGCGAAGCTCCAGAAATGTTTTGTGGACTTCAAAAACGTCACCTAACTTTAAAATCAGTGATAGATTAAGATCTGACAAACAAGCAATCACGTCACTCTCGGCTGTGGGACTTTTTTCTGAGGCCTTTTTCACAATCTTTGGACATTTTATAGACTAAATAATTATTGTCAAAATAATCAGCAGACAAATAGATGGTGATAGGAATCGTTAGTCGTAGCCCTTTGCCTGACCAGGCTAAGCAAAGTGAAGGTGTCAGACATTCAGGATTTGACGAAGTGGACTTTAAGCGCTGCATATTTTTACAGTTACAGAACTATAGACATACCACCCTGCTCTTTCTCTCCCCACCAGACTAGCTAAGGAACCAATTGTAGCTCCGTCCGGGTATTTGTTTGAAGAGCGGGAATGAAAGCGAGAAAGTTAATAATGTGAATCCTGCTGAATGTGGAGGGAAGGCCAAGTTTCTGGAGTTCCCATCAGGCAGCGGAGCTCTGTCTGTAACCGGAGCACAACCCAGCTGGACCTTCAAAGGCCAAGTCAGCTGTGTGTGGATGTGAAGGGTTGAGGGGCTCAGCAACTGAAGCATATGTTGACATTTGGTTTTAGAAATCATGGCCCCCCCACCCGCCATCACCACAACCGTCCCGCCGTCAGCAGCTCTCAGCACTGACCCCTGCACCCTGGTGCTTTTTAGCATTTGAGACAGAGAGCTAGAGGAAGAGAGAGAGAGTGCTCGTGTTTGTTTTCCTTTGTATCGGCAAATCGCAGAATTATTCTGGAGTGACTTGAAAGCCACACCATCAGTTAAATGCCACTTTGAAGTGATTTGAAAGTGTGTTTTCTAAATTCTGTCAGAGATTTGAGGCCCTCTCCTGGTTACCACACTCAAATTTCAAAGTCCCTTCAGTCCTTCCATTGAAGCCTTTGGTAAATGGGGAAAATAAGCTGTCCTTTTTGGCTTCCATCTTAGCTACACCCACTCTGTGTTTGTTGTCAGCACATAAATAAGATCCTTTTGCCACATTAAGTGGTGAAAGACGCTAAATTGATCAGACGCAGGAACTCCCTGAGGCATCTTAAAGTCGGCCTTTTTAAGTGCACTTGAAAGCCTCGGCAAGCGAGGACGGGAGACTCTGATAGTGTTTTAGGGGTTTTCTTCTTGCCATTTAGCAGCAGTGGTGTCTCTTAACATGACGCATCCAATCATCTTAGCACTAACTCAGCCTGTTTGCGATCAGTTGATGTTATTTTAAGTACAAAAGGTTCACTTAAGTCTAAAACAATGGCATAGCTTTGATTTTTCCATTCATTCCAACAGATGTTATGTTGTTTATTGTGGCTGTCTCTCTCATGAAAGCCCCAGTGTCCACTTTGAAAACAGAATGAGATAGATAACTTCAATATGTTGCTGTCTGACTGTATGATTTCTGTCTTTGTTTGCTTCTCTGTCTGTCTTCCTGTTGATAACGTCCATTGATGCGGCTCTTTGACGTCTGCTCGTGTGTGTCCAACCATACAGTGTTGCTTGTTGCTGCGTTTTTGCACAAATCTCCCTTCCCGCCTTACCAGAGAGGATTCTTCTGCAACGATGACAGCATCAGGCTGACCCATAAGAGCAGCACAGTGTCCAACACTGTGCTCACAGCCGTGGGCGTCAGTGTGCCCGTGGTCTCAGTAAGTCCTGCTGTGGTACTGCAAGAGAACTGGGGAGGACATGTTGGGACACTCACTTCATCCAGTGGTTGGCTTGTGACACCTCAAAAGACACGATTGGTTCAGACAGACTCTGACTCAGTGGTTTTGCATGTTGTAGATCATTAGCTTTAAATCGTGTATACACTACATTACTGCCAACCATTTTGATATTCTACCCTCAAGGCAAGTCAGCCATTGCTTTCCATTCATTTCACTACTAAACTTTGAACTGTTTTTATCAAGAAAAAAATAACAAAGATCTGCTTGAAGGTTCACTCCTGACCAGAATAAGTCACACGTGTAATGATGCAACTGCTAATTATTTTGACAAATAATTCAATTATTGTTTATTCCAAAAATAAGCTTGAGTCATTATTTGTTGTTTAGTCACAGATAACAACCTCAGGATGGATTGAGCCGGTCCCAGATGCTCCCTCGTTGCCTCTTGCTTGTACCGGCGACCTCCATAATTTGCGTTTCATTAACCCAGCACCTCCATTTCTCTCTCCCACACCCATCCCCACCCCACCCCTCTTTCTCTCTGTGCCGCTCACTGCTTCTTCACACTAGCCGGCCTGCCTTTCTTGGTCATTGAGACCAGTGCTGTTCAGCCTTACCGTAGAGGGTTTTACTGCGATGATGAGTCCATCAAGTACCCGGCCAAAAATGGAGACACCATTAGCGACGGTGTGCTTAGCGCTGCTGGTATTCTTATCACCATCCTCTCTGTAAGTCACCTCACTCTGATCACTAATGTCATCATCACTTCTTATGTTTCAGCAGCCTTCACTGTTACTAGCAGCACCCACTGACACTTAATACTAGATGTTGACCACATGATTTCTCATCCTTGTTTTAATGTCTCTCATATGTGTAGTAGATGTTTGATTTGTTTATAATAACAGTCACAATTCCATCAATAAATGATAATATGGCAATGATGTAGAGATTTTACTGTTCTCAACAAATGTTCTTGTTTTTCCTGCAACCAAATCACTCACATTCCAGCTTTACTCCTGTTCAGCGAAATACCCCATCACAGGGCCTGTTCAGACTGCTGACTCTTGGTAGAGAGCTTATAAATTGAGATAATCCTACATGATTGTTGAAACAACACCTCCCCATACCTGTGCTATCAGTCCGTCTGATGGGCTTCAGGAGATTCTAGATAAAATCAGTCATCAGCATTTGTTAAAGGCTTTCTCTTCAGGGGCTTTAGATGACTCAGGTGATAAAGACACTTGAACAAGAGGAGTGTCGAGTGGTCTGTTCCATTCTTCTGAGAGAAAACGGTGAGGCTGTATCCAAAATGTGCACTCTAAACCAGTGGTTTTCAAAGTGGGGGCCGCCAGGGGGTGCTAGGGGGGCCTCAGAACATTGGAGTGAAGATATACCGTATAACCTGCCGTAATCGTCGGATTCTCAAGTTCAGCTGGAAGTCCAGCATGATGATGTCATAATCTGAGTTGACCTGGCGTTTGTTATCAAGCTGCTCTGCTGCTCCTCAAGCTAGTGTGTTGCTAGCTAGTGCAAAATGGACAGGTTATTGACAACAAATAGACCCAAAGAGCAGACCAGCAGCCCTGCCGTGGAGGACTCTGCTGCAAAAAAGAACTCATGGCCAACTAAAATTCGAAAATATGAGGGAGCATACATTAAGTATGGCTTTACAGCCATACAGAAAAATGGCCATGGTTGCCCGAAATGCGTCCTCTGTCTGGAGACCCTCTCAAATGAGTGTTTAGATGTTCGTTAATAATTTTCTTATGCTAAACAAATGTAATAGTTATTGAATAGTGAATAAAAGTAAGGAAATACATTCTAAAAGTTGATGTTTCTATACATATTTTGTAGCATTTTCTGTGGGTTTGGGGGTCCCCGGCCAGAAGGTAATTCTGTTTGGGGGCCTTGGCATCGAAAAGTTTGGGAATCCCTGCTCTAAACTGTCCAGTAGTTATATTTTATTTTGCCACTGCTTACATGTCAAAATACCCTGTCTGCTCTTGATGTTTTTCTGCCACGGTTTTCAGATGAGATTCCATTTTAAGTAATGCATCTCTACACTTCAGAACATCTTCACAGCCATTGCTTGCCCTTCGAGAGTGGCATTTCAAACGCAGGAATTTGATGCTAGGACTAGGAACATTTTTAGAAAGCTGTCGCTTTTGAAATGTCAACGGATTATTGTCCTTAATGTAATGGGGCTTCAGACTGCAGTAGAAACTTAGACAACAACGAGCTGAATTAACCTTTTAGTTTACTGTGGGTAAACCAATCCAGTGTAGATATAAACATGCAGTTTCTGTTGTGCTGCTGTGGTCAGTGTAGACAAGGTGTGATAGCAGTAACCTTTGTCCATTAAGTCCTTTCTGCAATTCTGCTAAATTGCTTCAGCAAAACATAACACAACACAAAAAATCTGATATCCGTATCCACACATAAGGAAAGAAAACTACCGCACAAAACACAGACAGAAAAAAACAGGGAGAAAAACATTACTGCGGTAGTCCTGGGTGGTAAGTTAGTCCCTCCATCTAATTGTTTCCCTTCACACATTGACATTAAGTTAGGCAACAGTAAAGGGACCATTAAGTGTCTCGATTTTTGTCTATCTGTCTTGACTTAATCCAATTGATAAATTGAACTGACAGCAATTAAGAAGCCAATTAGCTATCACATGAAATGCTTATAACACCTTAGCAACTATTTAGCAAACAACTAGCTAAAGATATGCAGTTGTCGGACCTTAGCAACTATTTAGTAACCATGTGCTAGACAGCAAGCAACAATGTGCTAACAAAGCACTAACATATTAGCCACCACATAAAAATCCCAAGAATAATTCATATTTTAGCTATGAACTAGCAAAAACAAACTTCTACGACATGCACTCAAAAGTGGCCACTTTTCAAAAATTCTTCAGGAAACATCTAGTTGCCCTGCGGTGTTACTCAGTCAGCACTGCCATAGCATGTACAGCTGGCACCTGGCAGACCCGCGGTGGGAAGGTGCCCGGCCTCATGGCTTGGATTCTCCATTGTGTCTCCTTGCAGCCAATAGTGCCCTCCTCCTGGAGAGCAGACTCCTTCATGGGCTTGGGGCCACAGGGGTTTTCATGGTGAGAACGAGTGCTGGCTCTGTGCAATTATGGTTGACGCAATGGTTGTTCGTTGAAATACAGTAATTGGTGGGGCGGAATTGTGGGGAAGGCTCCAAACAAGAAGACTTTGCCAGATATCTAATTTTCCCCCGAGCAAAACGTGACTTTACAATCCATCTCCCGCCTGGAGTGTTTTGGCTGGCCTTTGTGTTTTGTGAACCAGAAAACACCAACATTGACTCATTTAGTGCTCCATTTCCCACTGGATAGAGCTGAGAAACAGAAAAGGCCACATCCTTTATAATTTATCTTTTTTTAAAGAAGATGTGAAGATACCATGGTGTCATTTTGGGAATAGAAGGCGTTTGACATAAGCTACAAATCAACATGTTGCCGCCATGATTATCTCTTGAGGTTTCAGTGCAACAGCTACATATCCTACAAAGCCAATTCATGTATTCATTCACACAGTTAAATCTTTCACACAAGGGGAACCAGATGTGTTTTCTCCCCTTTCCCTCTTTCCCATGGAAGCAGCTGGGCTTTATCGAGCTGGCTCCAAAGGCCTGGATGGTGGAAACAGCTCACTCTATCAGCTTGTTAAATCTCTGGTAGAGGCTATCCCTCTGCAGAGAGTGTTTCCCAGAATGAGTCGTTTCTGCGCCCCTCGGAAGAATGTCTGATGAAATCGAGATACTAACATGAAAACAGCCCGACATCCCTCGTGAAACCGGAGCTGTTTCAGACAGACGGGCAGAGCGGTGAAAAATAAACGTGCCCCCGACGTGCGCCTGGTGGAGTCTGGCCACCAAAATCAGACACATCGCCTAGCTCAGCGTTTCTGCTGATTAGAACCAGCGGTGCCTCCCCCGCTGCCTCTCTCTCATTCCTCCTCTCACCTTCCTTTTTCTTCCCCTTTCTCCTCCTTTCCTTGTTTGCCCTTTACTCTACCTTTCACTCTTGTCTTTTTACAAAAATATTTCTACTTTCGATCTTCTTGCTTTCCATCCCTCCACCTTCACCCTGAAACTTCCTCTCTCTCGTTCTGACTCCTCTTCCGCACTTTCGTTTGTGAGCTGCCAGGAGACAACGGGATGAGGGGGTTGGGGAAGGCTTTTTTTTTTTTACTTTTGGAGCTTTAACAGCTGCTGTTAGTTACGGCTATCCACCTCCCCCTCAGCGCGCCTTACACGTCAATCGTCGGGTTTTTAGACGGTGGTTTATTTACACACTTACAGAAAACTATACACGGCGGACAGTTCCAGTCGCCTCCCACGTCGCCTCACTGTTTTGTCTCAGAAGTAGAACGACACAGGCAAACGCATTCAACTATAAATTAGCCCTTTTCAAACCACTTCAAGAGACACCGCTGAATATATTTTAGCTGCTCATAATAACACCTTGATATGGGAAAAAAAGTTATTTCAGTCACAAACATTACTTAAATTCTCCACTCTGGCTGTCAGCCAGGTCCCAAATATCCAACTTCAGCCAATCATGCACTTAGAGGCACATTTCAAAAAGCTTAGCTTTCCTCTATTCAAGTACCATGAGTTCAAAATCCTGTCCATGTCCCAAAGAAAATTGGTCCCTCTTCACTAACACATTGTCACTTAGCACTCAAGAGATGTGAATTACGTGCTTATAAATTAGGTTGGACACTCGTGCTGGGACTAAGTCAGTCTCCTGATATTCACCGCTCTCTTCTGTCCCCTCAGATCATCATCGGGGAGAGCTACAGGATCTACTTCCTGAACGAGGGATCCAAGTCTTTTGTGGGGAACCCCTACATTTCTGCTCTCTACAAGCAGGTGGGCGTGTTCATCTTCGGCTGCGCCATCAGCCAGTCCTTCACCGACATCGCCAAAGTGTCAGTGGGTCGTCTGCGCCCTCACTTCCTCGATGTGTGCAAACCTGACTTCTCCACCATCAACTGCTCACTGGGCTACATCACTGACTACCAGTGTCAGGGGCCGGAGGGCAAAGTTCAGGAGGCCAGGTAATCCCTAAAATCTAGAAACATATATTCATAGTTGAATTTTTGTAATGTAGGCCTCGGGTTTCGTAAAGCAGCCCTCTGGTTTAGCATTGAACACTGCTGGACTCATGATGGAATATCTGAAATCAAATTATAAAAGTCAATACAGCTAAACTATGCCCGTTGTGGTACTGTGGTACAACCCTGACTGTCCTCTATTCTTCTCAGGAAGTCGTTCTTCTCTGGACATGCATCGTTCTCCATGTACACCATGCTGTACCTGGTGGTGAGTTACTGAATTGTTTTCACATACACACTCATTTTTTGTACTGTGGTACTATGGATACACAACACATTTCCCTACTCAGATAATAAAGCCTTTCTGTCTACATCAACTCACACTCGTGTCTCTTTTACAGTTTTACCTGCAGTCCCGTTTCACTTGGCATGGAGCTCGCCTGCTGCGCCCGCTGACCCAGTTCACCCTCATTATGATGTCCTTCTACACCGGCCTGTCCCGGGTCTCTGATCACAAACACCACCCCACTGACGTCCTGGTTGGTTTTGTACAGGGAGCCCTGGTGGCCTACTGCATAGTGAGTTCTTCTTCAAATAATGATGATTGTAATATAATCTTTTTCATAGACAAAAAAGAGCAGCGCAAAATATTTTCAACTACATCATGTAAACAGTTCATAAATGTACATAATCATCTCAGAGGCATCTTTGATTTATATCTAAATCCAACAGGAGCATGTACATAGATCCAAAATTGAGGTGTACATGGCCAGTCTTTCTTGTTCTTGTTAAACATTGTGCTTGTGAGTACAGCGAATATCTCAAATAAACAGTACTTTTCAGTTTGTCAAAACAGGAGTGAGCCATTCATTTAATGACCTACACGCCTGAAAGAAGCAGGCTTTTATAGTTATATAGGCCTTAAGTATAACAACGCAGAAAACACATTTCTGCGTTGTTATACTTATTTTTTCTGATTTTGAATGTGCCACTTCCAACAACAGTGGTTGAAATATTCAAGGTTTTTTTTTTTCTGTTGCCTCCACAGGTCTTCTTTGTGTCTGATCTGTTCAAGCCCAAAGGTAGACGTTCCACCCTGTTGCCAACCCCAGTAAAGAAAGATCTTGTTCCTCCAGCAGACATCAGAGAGCGGAGCAATCATCTCATCATGGCATAGAAAAGCCTGCAGACTGACTGTACATAACCCTGACCTGTGCCATTTAAATCACTACTTCAGCCTCTGGCCAATACTGGATAATGCAGAGAAATGTGGAATCTTGAACATATCAGAGGATGAGAGGAGGCCATGGAAAACAGTCACGCACCGTTTTGCTTTCTCGACGGAAACCTTCATGTTTTTCCTCAGTCTCACCAGACATGTTAATGTGGAAATGAGAGAGGACCAGAGATATTTGTTCCTCTTCTGTTATGAAGATTATTGGTGATCGACCTCCGTTAAGTCCTTTCCATGGACGAAGGTTTGAAACCAAACAATACAGAGAAACGGCAGCTGTAAACAAAGCTGTATGTGGCTTTATTTTTTGCCTTTTCTCCCCTCAGCTGCATCCGGCAGTGGGAGCTTTAAAAATATTCCTGCCACTCACTCGTGACAATACAAACGACAAAAAAACAAATTCCTTGATTTCATGAAGGATGTTGTTTTGGTTTGGTTTTATAGAAACATAAGCATTTTATGTGTGATTTATAGCACTATTTTAGCTAAACTCAGTACTGTCTGTTTTTTCACCACTTGAATGACTAAAGTTAAGCTTTTGGAAAGCTTTGTAAGACTTTTTACCTTTTATTATGTCCATAATGTAGTGTTTCTTAGAAGGTGCACATAAGTTACAGTAGGTGGAAAGAACAGTGAGAGCGTATGTGTTGGATGTGGGCCTCTTTCTGCTGGGCAGGACGAGCCCCCACTGAGCCATTTAATGAAATGACTGTCTGTTATATGTACCAGACGGGTGCTCGCAAGTGTTAGGTCAGAGTGTGTGTGTGTGTGTGTGTGTGTGTGTATGTATGTGTGTGTGTGTGTGTGTGTGTGTGAGGCCTTTCTGTGAGCGTGCCAGTGTGACTTAATGTCATGTCTATATATTTCAGTGTTTATAGCGTACAAGTGTGCCTCTCCTCTGCCAGAGAACAGGCACCTGCTCCAACAGACACATGTAACTGGAGACGAGAACACTGTGGAAACAAAAGAGTCATAGGCAGTACGTGTCCTTTACTGTTGCT
>OMLP01011769.1:2319-17251 GCA_900302685.1 Spondyliosoma cantharus | reverse complement strand
AAGCTACCATAAATTGTACAAAACTGTGTCCTTTGTGTAAATACAGTGTATCTTTTTGAAGAAAACGCCCACTATGACTTCGTGTCAAGACCTGTGTAAATGTAAATCATGCTGCTTTAAAGAGGCGAGGCGAGGCAGATGTGGCCCAGTTATGTTGACAACTTGTGAATATTAAGTTTTGTGTTTTTAACAAAGCTCTCAAGACAGACAGCTTCAGTACATTTTGTAATAAAAAAAAAAAAGCCTTTTCGATATTTTTGTAATGTCATGTGAAATTTTGTATGAAACTGTAAGACGTATCAAAGATGTCTTTAATAAAACACGAAAGATCAGAAGCGGCGTGCTGTGATGTTTATTTTATTTATTGTGTCATACATTCAGACGAATCTCTGACTTTTGTACTATTATTCAGAAGCCTCCCAACTGTGCGTGCGATGGAGAGACCTGGGCGTGGGGCTATGGTATACTTCCCTGCTTAGCTTCCTGTGGGGAAATACTGTACATTCCAGGCTTTAACCCCTCTCCCCAATGGCTCTCTAGAATAATATAGACTCCACACAGAAACTATGCCAGAGTGGGAAAGTACATTCTCATATGAGAATGCTTGGGAGCTATATAATTTGCTTTTAGTGTCTTGTGTTATCCTTGTAGACCGCCTTGTCCACACAAAACCTGAATAAACCATACAGTACATATTAAGGGCATCTACAGGTTGAACTGTTTAACCCAGAGTTCTATCAGCAAACTGTGAGCTGGGTTTTAAGGCCAGAGTGTTCACATGGTAACCTAAGCTGATTGATTTCACTGTGGATCAGGCCCATTGCCCAGACAGAGATTTGAGTTGATTAGTTTAATAAACTGCAAAATGTGTTTTGTTTTTACGAGCACACCAGGGGTGGTACTGTTGTGTAGCAGCTGTCTTGTGTTATGACTACTACTAAATACCCGTTTCCAGTGTCTTAATTGGGCACATGACTACACCCAACAGAGGATGTGTGGGGTTTTTTAGCCGGTGTGTGAAAGGATGGCAAAATAAAGCTCAATGCTTTGGTCTGAGCTGAAATCCCTCAACAACTGTCGGTCTGATCCTTCGTGATCCTCAGAGGATGACCCACCGACTGACTGGTGGTCTCCTGGCTTTTCCTTTAGCCCACTATCAAGTTGGAATTTTTGTATTTTTGTGAACTGTGAATGGATTGCATAAGATTTCCGTGCATGGTCCCTGAGGGATGAACCCTAGTGACTGATGATCAACAGATTTATATCTGAGCATGAGCGGGCAGTCAAATAATCAATTATCCAGTGAAATATCTCAACATCTACTGGTAAGGTTGGTCTCCTTTACCTTAGGGTTGACATTTGTGGAATGCACAGGGAGTATTAAAGGAGCATGGTGGACAGTAACAGTGTAGCGTTGTTTACTTCAGCCCCACTTTCAAACTCGCTGCCGACTGAATGACGCTGACCAGAGGTGGATGGAAAACTATGTACGTGCCCACTGTCGAAGGTTCCGACACGATACAGAGCAACACGAAAACAGGCAAATAATTTGTGTCCATCCAGGTGTCATGCTGGTATGCCGATCAAAGCCGGAGCCCACAAATACCTGTGACTACTGCACAGTGTTTTGAAGAGGGAATAAATGTCGCTTGTACTCTTTCCCATTGAAGACACAGACCAGATGTTAGTGGGTGTGAGCAGGTTTTTTTGTCCAGTATGAAAATAGTGTTGAATAGAGCGCATTAAACCACGTCCCCCTGAAGGTAATGTAAAAAGATGGCCCCTTCACTTGTTGTAAAGCACCATCATCAGGCTTATATTTAATATGGTTTCTGATCAAATACCTCCTTCACCTTCCGTTGTAGCCTGCTTTGTGTGAGCGCTGAAATTAGCACACAAACATACTTAACCAAGACGGTGAACATGCTCAACATGTCAAACATCGACCCGCTAACATTGTCCTTGTGACGACCACTAAATTACTTTTTCACTGTCTTAAATGGATAAAAGACTACACGTGTGTGTTCCTGTTGGTAGTTCTAAGGGTTTTTTTACCCTTATGCTAACTTGTTAGCATCCTTTTGGTACATAATCATCATCTCTCTCTGCCTCTTTCTTCTCTCTAAACTAAACATGGCGCATGTTTGATCCGAGGTGTAAAGTCATTTATGTTACCAAACATGGCAGTGCCTTTAATTTAGTGAGTGCTGCTCGATCTGTTCAACAAATGTCCACATCCAGTGCCAAGAGCCTGACATAATGTTTATCTTTGCGATCCAGTCCTGACCCACTCCATTAAACCATCCATGGCGCAAGATTTTCTCAGAGATATCTTCGGTTGTAATTGAAACTGATAGAGGCTGCACGCTGGGTATATTTTTAGTATTCACCAGACCAACAAATGGCACATTCCTGTTGTTTTTTTTAGCTGGACCCATTTTTGCTGGTTGGGATTCAAAGAGGCTTTCTTGATCAGCAGAGCCGAACGTTGAAATAATGGAATCCTTTTCATGTGGTTTGGAGAAAAAAACTGTTGTGTTTTCCCCCCGCAGTTGAACCCCTCTTATTTGTGAAGTAATTACGCCGTGTGATTTACAAATACTTCTCATGAACTCTGTAGCACTGTTGTGGTTGCTCTGAAGTGATGACTTCTCCCCTTTCTTGTTCACCCCCTACACACACACACAAACACACACACACAAGCACACAACATGTCCTCCCCCATTTAGATTGTTGTCAGTCACTTGAGTCACTAAACTGTTGTTTTTTCCCATCACACATAAACATTTTATTGCGACACTGTGTTTATTGTGCATGTTTTACAATGTGGGAGCAGTTTTTGGCTGTTCCTGTGTTGGGTTAGTCTAGCTATGGTCATATAATTAATAATTGTGTGTAGACAAATGTTTTTTTTTTAATAATCCATCTACAGAGCTTGTACAAAGGTGCAGAATAAAAGGATCATTTTATGTTAAAAACATTATTATGATTGTAAGTTAATAATTGTACAATGTTTGTTGGGTCCAAAATGATTGTTTTGTTTATGTCTGTGTAAGGGTTAGTGAATTCTGACAGCTTCTACCGAGGTTTGTCAGCCAATAGCATAACACCGTTACTGTCATGTGGTGTCTGTGTTTCGTCACTGATCAAAAGTTGCCATTTTGTTGAAAAAAAAAACAAGTGGCTGGGCACTGCTCTACCACCCTAATGTTAGCTAGCTGGTGTTAGCAATGTTAACATTAGCTAGTGTTGGCAAACGTAAACATTTGCTAGCTAGCCTTAGCAATGGTAGCTAATGCTTGCTTGCTAACACAAGCAATGTCAGATAGCCTTAGCAATGTCAAGATGGAATTTCACATATAGTGGCTTAGCTAGCAAACGTTGGCTAGTTAGCTAGCAAACATTAACATGCAAGGGGAGATGGAGCGTGATATTTGATGGCTTAATGTTACCAACAACACAGAAAAAACAGGAACAATCAATGTAATACTTGAGTTAAAGAGAAAACAGGGGCATAAGAAAAAAGCTGACCTTCCTGAAAGACTTTGCTTCATAAAGTTTGTCTGCTGTCTGCTCCTTCAGTCAACTTGAGGCCTGTCACAGAGTCTGACGCCACATGCCATTATTGGCAGGAGCTGTTGAGGTCATTTGTCCGCTCCCTGACAGATGGAGGGACGCTGAGAGGAAGCGAGGCACACCCTCCAAATGCCCTGGCTGATAAGTGACCTCATTACAGCTCCACTGGGCATGTTTTTCTTATTCACAGAACACCAACATGATGGTTGTCTCCCCGGGAGACCTCGGCTTTTGAGCCGTGCCAAGCTTTCGGACTTTCCGAGTGTTTTTTTCTATTCTTGGCTCGTGGCGCACAATCAGTTTCCAGGACTGTCATTATCAGCCCGAAACGCAGAAACACACGACATTTTTAATCCCTCTACGCTTGTTGTTTGCAAGAACAATCACCGCTTGGAAATGTTCTGTTTGAGTGGACTGAGACAAAAGCAAGGCGAAGACAGTGGGCCTGAAACATGTTATGCAAGTCTCCTTTATCTGCCCCCCACTCATCAACGCATCTACTCTAAACTATGATGTTAGCCATAATATGTTGTGTCCATGCCCAGAGGCACTGAGTCTTGGAGGACTTTGGATTGAAGCACTGCAGCTGTAAGTCATTCTCTCCCCTCCATCTCTCTCTCTTTCCCCCTTCATCCTCCCCTCCGTCTGGAGAATGTAAACATCAAGAGGGAGGCGAACCTTTCTTACAGCTGATATGGAGACAGGGCTACACTGACCGGGAGTCTGAGCCTGACATGGCCTAACGTACACATGTGTGATTAGTGTTTGGATTGTAATGCTGCGGCATTGTGTTGAAAGTTTAACTCTATACTGGAGCTTTTCCCCTCAACATCAACATGTCAGCCGTCCCACTCATGGAAAGTCACACCGTGGATGCAGGGCTAACAAATCAAAACCATTCCTTCTTCGTCGCGTTTCGACTTTTATTGCTGGCGACGGAGCCTCAGGGTGATGATGTCGGTCAGTCACAAAGCTTTCGTGACTGGCCGACATTGTTCTGGGAAACAATTACTGCCATAAACTTTGCTCTGGATATTCACAGTCCTCAAAGCATCAGTCCTAATGACGACCATGACCTTTTGTCTGGTGCTACTATCAGGTCAAGATCACGTCAATTTCCTGTAAAAGATTTTATTTCAAGACAAGGGATCAAAAAAACGACTTTTCAGAAGAAAATCCTACCAGACGTGTGACTCAAGTCACCAGCAAGTCCCAAGTAATCTTTCGTCCAAGTTGTCCTTGGTTACGGGAGGTCAAGTCCAAGGATTCTGCACTATTGGGTCTTTACAAAGAGAAAAGACAAGATATCAGCACCTGTCCAGTAATGATAATGTTGCGCTTGCGGATCTTCTGGCCTTTCCTTTGGACCAGTCTTACATCAGAGCTTTTCCTCTTGCATACAATACTGTGTGGCATCAGGTAAAAAGGCTGACTGTCATAAGACAATCGTGGTCCTCAGAGGATGATCCACTGGCAATTTGCTTATTCCACAACCCTTTTTGTAGTGAAAACATTTGTGTGTATTTGTGAACCCTAGAGGACCAAAAATGGCCAAGATTTAAGGATTATAGGACACTGGACAAATCCATCATTCAAGTTCTCCAGCTGATGAACCCCCTCTGTTTTTGACTCTCCACAAGACTTCCAGTCATCAGGCTAAATCTGAAACACGACATACCAAAACTTGCCAAAGAAAAATCTATTGTTTTTAGTTTATTGTGACTATTTATAGTTAGTTATATATACTAACCATTTTTCCAGAGACATCCTGAGGTCAAACTTTACAGCGTTATCTCTCCTGGCAATGAGGCTGTCAGACCAGAAAGAGGGACTGTTTTTGTGTTTTTTATTAAACAATTATGGTGGGGTGTAACAAGCACCGAAAGCTCTACTGGTGAGAGCTTTTTTGCGTTGCTCTCTAGTTGATGTCACTGTCACGTAGCACATCCATTAAGCGTACACTAGCATGTTACTTGTAGCTCTTTAAAAGGCCATTTCTCACAGAAACCCCCAATTCCCAGTACCCCCCAAAGACGTATACCCCCACCTCGTCCCAAACCTCTCAAACTGATTTCCAACCCCCAAATCCCAAGGCCACTTTCTCCCCTCTTACTTCTTTCTCTGCTGAAGAATTTCAAACAAATCACCTCCATATGTGTCTGAAGGAGCCCCATGGGAAATGGGCCAAGAAGCATATACTGCTGACGGAACACAAACATTGACTTCATCAAACATCGGGAGCAGCGTGCTCTGATGCTCTCCATATGCTCACCTGGCACTGGCGGCCGTTCGCTGACAGCGCGGCAACATCCCTCCAGTGAGGCTCTTTATCTTCTCGCACCACACGCTGTTTAGTATCTAGAGGATGGGGGCTGGTCAACCTCGCCGCTATCGCCCGATGAGGCAACATGTCAGCATGGAGAGGAGGGTTTGTGTTTACTCTGGCCTTCAGATCAGATAAGATTTAAATGCGTCGGTCGAATGTAAATGATTCGCATGTATGCAATGGAGGTAAATTAAAGCCCAGAACCCCTCTTTTGGGCCTTGTGTGATTTCAGGTGGTAACAAGAGAAACAGCGGAGAGGGAAGTAGGAGACAGGACAGAAAAATTAAGGAAAGAGGAAAAAAGCGGAGAGGAAGACGGGGTCCAACTCTCCCTGTGTGATTAACTTTCAACTTCAGGTGCCACACTCGCACTCACCGAAACCCCTATTTCCTTTGGCACCTGGCCAAAGGCTTTTGACCTTCTTCGCTCTCTTTCTCATGTCACTCGGCAGGCGCTCAGCGGTGACCTTTCTCGGGCAATGAATACACGTCTCAGGAGAAAGATCACTTACAGAAAACCCTTCACGGGCCTTAAAGAGAAAAATCACCCAATCAAGCGCAGCTATATTTCACGCAATCATCAATGTGTCCGGATCTACAGTCCTCCCTCGATCCTGACCTCCAGCATTAGGAATGTATGATTCACCGGGGGAGGAGATGGGCGCACTCTGCTCCTATCTAGCAGACTCCAAGCTGCGGGGCTGCAGGATGAGCCGGAGGGATCCTGTCAGCGGGCTCTGCCTCCTCCTCAGGCGTCTCCAGCACCACAACATGGACACAGAGAGCGAGGATTTGGCAATAACAGCCTTTTCTGAGGAGAAGTGGAGCATTTAAACTGCAGGGGGGGTTCATTGTGCAGCATTCCAGTTGGATCTACTAGTCAGCTGTTTGACAAGTCGTATAATGGTGATTAGAGAGCTGAAAACAACCCAGACAACGTAAGACTGAACAAATGCGTGTCAAGCGTTGTAGTTTTTCCGCCAGACAATCCAGTAAAATGTCTCCGAGGGCAAATTTAACACTTTGGATTCACAACTAACTGTGATTTTGACTGATCATATTAACGTTTACAAATGATGATGAGGTCATAGACATTTTCCCCTGCAGAGGGCCGAACTGAAACTTAACGGTGGGCCACAGGCCAAAAGCACAAAACAGATTGTATCATACTGTTATGATTCAATAGTGATACTACGTTCCAAAGTGTCCTTAACTGACTGACTTCCTGCACAACTCACTCTAAGATTACGGGAAACGTTATATAATTATGGATCCTACATGTTTAAAGAGCATTTTTGCGTTGTTTGCAGGATGCACAGTGATGAGGTAGTGTTTATTTGTGGCAATGCAAGAATAATAACTGTGATATGAGACCAGTGAAACAAAGTAAACCTGCTTTAGTGTCATTCATACACAGCGGTAGCCTACATGTTGTGTACAGATACAAGATTCAGTTGCTTGATAATAGTAATCTTGTTGAGACAGCTAAATTTATCAACATTTCCGAGTATTGTTTAGATTTTTCGAGGGAGCTGACCCAGTTACAGGCATTTAGATTTACTATACAGAAGTAGCCAGTCGTCTCACTGGTGGTCTCTTTGCTTATGTTGGTCAATTAGAGGCATTAAAATGAGACTGTTTCATAACCAGTTAAAAGTTTTACTGTTGTGGTTCAGTCCCACCGCTATTAACTTGTTTTCAGCCTCAGCAGGCAGACCTTAGTTTAGCCTACATGTTGCCTTTAGCTAACATTTTTCCAGTGGAAAAATCTTTGAAAACCAACACTACCTGCTCAGCACCGAGCGACAGACAGAAAAAGTTAGTGGCTAGCTAGCTGTTGAACACAGAGGAGCATGTAGCGGCCAGATGTTCCCCTCAGGAGCTGGTGGAGACCAAAACAGAGCCAGAAGCTGAGTGAGTAACAGACTTAATATTCATCAGATGGACACAAACAGGACTCAAATTAAACGCTAATGTTGCTCTAATGTTGCTAATATTGTCTTTAAAGCTTTGCACTAACCCCAAGTGTCCAAAAAAAGATCTATGATTGTAGGTTGTGTAAAAAAGCAGAGGATGGGACATTGATGTCTGTTCTTAAAATGAGATGCAGCATTGATCACATTTGGCATTGGTTACATTTTCTCCCTGTGGTATAAATATTGATCAGATAGAGCTTCATCAATATTTATGCTGAACACCTATTAGTGTGACCTGTTTTATTCTGAGTACATGTGCATTAGTAGTAGTATTGACTGCTGCTTGTGTAACTTGAGGTGGATATATGACAAGTATAATGTAGTGTCTGTGTGAATTGATTGCATATTGGCATTTTCATTTGGACGGACAGGATACTGATGTGTCTGATCCGTCGATGACCAGACAGCGATGCAGAGTTATGTTTTTATAATGAGTCACTGGTGACTTTACTGCTACTTTAAAGCAGTTTTGTCCGAGATGTCATTTTGTGACTATACTGGTTCTGGTTCACCCCATCCACAATATATCAAAAAAACACCGCAATACATCTGCACCATAAAACTGATGATTAGTGTGACTCAACACCTCTGTGCTTCTCATGTTCAGTTATGGTTGCAGATATTTTACAAAGACTGGAAACAGTGGTAAAGAGCTAGCTTGGCTCTGTCCATGGGTAACAAAATCTGCAGTAGCACTTTATAATACAGCCTGCGGTTTACAGTGTCATTTTGTTGCTTGAATAAGGTACCAATAAAATACTTGTCGGTGCTTGAATACACAATGGAAGAAAACAGAACTATTAGGAGCAAGGGAGTAACAACTGGGCATTTTAGAGGCACGGAGAAATAAATTATGCCCTGAGTATTATTGTAGGCACTGGAAACCTGCAGGGTGCAGAGCTCACAAATAAAATGGTTGGGGGAGTTGAAAACTAACTTAATGTTAGTTTTCAACTCCCCCAACCCAATATATTGTACTTCTCATTTTAAAGGATACTTATTATTATTATGCTCCCCTCTCCCGTCATTGTGTTATTTGTGTTCTTGTGCATGTAAAAGGTCTTCAAAGTCAAAAAGGTCCAAATGCGCACCAACAGAAGCTCCTCTCTCCCACAGAAAATACTGCTCCTGAAACGCCTCATCAGAGAGTCACACATTTGCATAATTTGAGCCTTGCAGCTAGTTTGGCACATACAAATTGATCGATTTGGCACAGCTCTTGTATTGTTGTTAGCATTGCTGGGTCAGGCATGTGTGAGATGACCAATCAGAGGAGTGTGGGTATTCGGGCAGAAAGGCCTTAAAGAGTCAGGAGCCAAAACAGAGCGTTTCAGGCAGATGGGGGATACAGAGCTGCAGCACTGGACGGTACAAGAGAACTGATGTGAGGTTCAGGTCAGCACAAAAGCATGTTAACTTATTCTAGTAGTAACCCAGAATAAAATGATCAACCTGAAAATAAACAGTGGGTGGGGCCTAAAATATGAAAGAGATTATGCGAAATCATCAGAATCTATTGTGTGGTGGTTTTTTTTCATTTTTTATAAAAAGCTAAATGAGATCAAAGAGTAAAGATGGGGTCCTATATTTAAGTAAATATGTACAGTTTGTGTAATGAGCAAAAATTGAATCTGCATGCCACAACTTTAAGGCTGTGATGTATGAGCAGCACAGCAGTCTTTATTATTAGGGTTTACTGTAGAGCTGTTGTATTAGACTACAGACCTACTAAACTGGAAAATGTTGTACTAGAAGACACACCTTTTTTAAAAAATTACCATACATATTATATTTTAAAGGTAACAGTGCAACACTGAGGACTCAATTCAGCACAATGTACCATCATAATCATTTATGGAGTTTACAGCATGTGTGATGTTCCATGAAAGAATGGAGAGGTTTACTGTTGCAGTCAGTGACATATCCAAAATGTCACAATGTGAACAGAGCAACGTATGAGAGTGACA
The DNA here is from genome assembly GCA_900302685.1 of Spondyliosoma cantharus. Lineage (NCBI taxonomy): Eukaryota > Metazoa > Chordata > Actinopteri > Spariformes > Sparidae > Spondyliosoma > Spondyliosoma cantharus. Next base: position 7,407 of record OMLP01011769.1, on the reverse strand, counting down.
AAATTGCCTTTAAAGGGGCACTATGTAGTTTTGGAGAGGAAATTCAAACCCAGAATTTTAATATTTACAACATTAATGAGGTAATAATACAAACTCAGAAATATTTTTCTTTTCCATAACTGAATAAACAAGCTGTTCTCAGAAGAAAATAAGGTGACCAGAACACCAGAACACTGTTTGAAGCTAGAAAGGTGGCAGTGTCCGCCAAATAAAAACAAAGTAAAACAGTTGGACATTGTGTTGTCCTTTAAGGTCAATTGTGTTTGTTTATCCAGTTTGTTTAGGCATTAAACAACAGTCAGTGAAGGTCTTTCCCCTCTGATGAAAATGTCTTCCCCAAAACCCAAATAGTTCACCTTAAATAATTTTTAATTCTACTCAAGATACGAAAAGAAACAGTGTGAGATGACACACAGTTTAGCAGCGCTTGTATCTGGTGCTTTTTTTGGAAATCCCTCACTAGGCTTAACCTCCTTACCTCCACAGGTCCCTCTCACAGTCCATTATTACAAACACATGCCTGGAAAACCATGCGAAACCCATAATGTGGTCGAGATGGCAGAATGAAGAGAGAGACTAAACAGGTTTATTGGGCGAGGTATAACGTAATTAAATCTAGCCTTAAATATGGTGTTGTTGTTTTTTGAGTTGACTTTGTAATTACAGGTCGGATGTGTTGATATGTACACTGACATCAAGATGAGCGCTATCTATATGAAAACAAGAAACAAGGCTGTACCAGGAAGAACATCAAACCAGAATCACCACAGTTCTTTCATGTGGTGCAATTTGCTGCAATTCTTAGAGACTTGGATTTTCTTCCTACGGAAGCGGAGGATATAAAGGGTTTATAAAGCTCTTCTTTTTGGCACGGGGTTCTTTAGCTCCTCCTAACCCCGGGCGATGGAGATGCCAGAGTGATGCCTGGCCGTTCTCCTGGGCTATGGGAGGAAAATCCTGTTTAATGTCTCCACAATAACATTCCCTGGGGTTATTTATTCAGGAATGTTAATGTGCTTAGAATCTACTGGCCCCCGTGGCCTCTGACACAGGCTCCGCTGGGCTTTCCTATCAAGCGTTCGATCAGGCGCTGCACAAGCTCTCCGGTGCCGCTGCCATCTGTTTAAACAACAAAGATTGATGCAGCAGGAATCTATTGATGACCCCCACAGTCGGCTGTGTTTGTGCAGGAGCCTGCCTCGGTGCATCTAAACAGTGTGCATCTCCGTTTGTTTTGCCTCAATTTGACAGTGCAATGTGCACTTTGGAGGCTGATGTATTCTAATATTTGCATGCCTGTCTGTAGAAATTCATAGACGTCTTGGTAAGCCTCTCACGCACTGTAAACAATGTATTTGTGCGTCTTCTCAGCTGCGGGTTCTGCGCTTTATGTCATGGATTGAATAAACACAACACAATTACAGGATGTAAATGGGCCTCTCCATACATATGAGATCCATTACTGTTCCACACTCATTTAATCTCTCTGCAGGTTCCTAAATGGAAACAGATGCACGGAGCAGCATGATCATCTAACTAAAAATTCATGAGCAGCGGGAGTTATTAACTTACTGTTTCACTTTAAATCTTCGCCTTTTTAACACAAGTCTTAAATATGTCAGTTAGGGCTTTAAAGGAATAGTTCAACATATTGGGATATAGCCCTTATTCACTTTCATGCCAAGAGTTAGCAGGGAAGACTGATACAACTCTGAAGTTTGCACAGTAAGTATGACGCTACAGTGTTAGCTCTATAAACAGAAAGTGCATATCAATTCAGAATCTGTAGACAGGGGCCAAGATTTTGGTATTGGAGGTGTTCTGATGTCTGTTTGTAGACTGTTGGTAGTCAAGGTAGTATTGAATAATCACCAGAACAAAGGTTAGGGGAGTATGTTTCTGCAAAACCACAGATAAGTTCAAACAGGATATTTCTTCATCTTAAAACATGCTCTGGTTAGGTTGATGCACAAAAACCATGAGGTTAAGCTTAAAAATAGGTGTTTTGGTCGCCACGAAAACGGATGGTATCCACCGGTGTGATTTGAACTGCGGTCCTTGTTGGCTTAGAATAATGCCACCACTGTCCTGTCCACCTCCCAATGCAAAAGTCAGCTGGTAAGCATATAATGTGTACATGATATGTCAACCTTGAACGTTGAATCTGTGGTTGTTAGCTGCAAACATTATGTCCCGACGACTGGGCTGTGCATGCAGGTAAACTGTCTGCGTGGAGAGCAAAAAAAGGCGAAACGTCATTGGCCGAGATGCAAACTCGGGATCCATCTGCTATCATCTGCATAAAAAAATAGCAGATGTCTGCTCATAGAGTTTAGCCGGATTGTTGTTTGGAAGGAGCAGCGGAAAAAAGGAAGCCTTCCCGAGGTTGGCAGCTGTGTAACTTAGCATAACAATTGGAAATATCCAAAGGTAACAAAACACAACCTTTTACCAGCACTTCTAAAGTTCACTAATTCACACATTGGATCTCATTTGGTCCAATAAATAGTTTGACTCATAAACCCCCACAGCATGAGTTGTTTTAACTTTTTAGGTTTTGTGAAGCTTAATTAGAACAGAAATTGAAAAATTGTCCTTAGCATTAGGGTCAAGCAAGCTGTTTCCAGGCTTTGTGCTAAGCTCATTTAGCTGGCTGCTGGAGGTATTTAGCATACAGATGAGAGAGACATAAGTAAGATCTTCCAACCAATGTCTTGGCAAGAACACAAATGAGGATTTTCTCAAATGCAAATATTGCACTTTTCTTCCACAGGTGCAATGTGTAAGCTTGGTCTGTAGTCATACTCCAAACAAATAGAAACCGGTAACTGCTGCTAACTGTAGCTGCTGTCAGCTAGTTAGCTCAGTTGGCAGCCTACAGGAGGAGGTTTTCAGGGCCAGGACCACGGGAACCAGAAGGGGAAGGCTAGCAGAGAGTGTACTGGGAATCTTAGGGAAGAAATTCAGAATCGACTGATTTGTTTATGCCTCAACAAAATAAATAAACTGACTGAAAGGACAACACAGTTTTATATATGCCAAATATGCTTATATTTGGCGGACCCTGCCACCCTTCTAGCTTCAAACAGTGTTCTGTGGACCTTATTTTGCTCAGCTTTTTTCAGCCTTTTTGCTCAGTTATTGAAAAAATTTATATTTTTCACCTGTATTATTACCTTACATAAATATTTAAAGTTTGAATTTCATCTGCAAAAGTACGAAGTGCTCCTTTAAGGTGATCAATGAAGGAAAGTAAAGTCAGCTCAACACTATGATGAAAAGTGTCTGGTGTCCACTACATCTGACTGATGTTAATATTTCCACTCCTGAGTGCTTATTTTTCTTGGGAGACCTGAACGAACCTTACAGTGTTTTCTGGCCCTGATTGTGCCGTGAGGGCCCGGGGGGTTGTTTGTTTGCGCGTGAGGGCTTTTGCACGGCCCTTGTGAACCTGGAGGATTTCCTGACCCGATGGCCTCGGTTGTTTTGCTGTTTTTCTGACCCTATCGTTAATGCATGCAAACACACACGCCATGCCTCAGGCTTATCCACCAGGGAACAGGGCTACACCGCGAGCATGTTGAAATATCTAGTCCTCTTTAACCGTCCACATGTTCTCTGTGTTGTGAGAGGCTCCAGGATTTATGCCGGTGAATGTGGTTTCTCTGCTCTTTACGTTTCAGGTGGTTTGGCGTACAAAAAAAACTTCGGGTAACTCCCCTAATAAACCCCACATCCTCTTTATGATTCACAGTAAATCACAATTAATTGCACTGACAGGTGCTGTAAAACCTTATCTGCTCATAATGCTGGCCTTTCAGTGACATCCACGCTGTGACCGTTTTTAATGTTTGTGTAAGTTTATGATTTCCCCAAAACTGGAAGTCAGAGGCCCCCGAACTCGTAAAGAACATAATTCTTTCTGTGTGTAACTTTTTTTTATGATGAGCCTATACCTCATGTAATGCTGACCCCCGGGGTCGCCCTCAGCTGCCCCGAAAACACTTGCTCATAGGCGGGTAGTATTTTCTAGCCACCTCCCTGGGGAGGCTGGATGACGAGTGGGTTCCAGTAACAAGATTTTGTATCCACTCGTCATCCAGCCTCCCCACTTGTTTTTCACTCCGACAAAATTAGAGGAATGTTGTGTCAAGTATGACAAATCTGCTCTCGGTATTACGCTTCCCTCTGATGAAATCATGGGACGTGTTCGCAGCAGGGGAGCACGTTTGTCAAGAAGTTTGGACAATTAATGGCCCAGACTCTCCTATAATATTACAGAAAACATATTTTTTAGTAGATGAGATGACCTCAGCGTGTTGACTTAGGCTCAGTTTTCGGCGTTTCCGCAGCTCCGACAGCCTCATCGGTGAAACACGATCCACACTGTTAGGAAAACACACCTAATGAATGTGTTCCCAGAGGGGGCAAAAATCAGGATTGATTGTTCAGCCTCTGTGAATGTCATCAGATGCCTGGGTGCTTAGTTAAACGTCTGCCGCCCCCTGCAGGCACTTTTTTGTATACATCTATTTCAGTCTTACTGAGTTGATTTTCCAAAACACCTCGATTGCCAGGTCACGTCAGAAGAAGCTGTGTGTTCTGACCGGACGTCAGAGAGAGGCAGGCTGAGCAGATGTCCCCTCGCTTTCATGCAAGAACAGACAGCTGACGTGGAGGGAATATTAATTATTTGTGTTGTGTCCATTACAGGGAAATCCATTTCAAGGTTTTGAATCATTAGCCTTAGAGGTTGCTGCAACGTTACAGGAACAGCTAACCATCATTTTCATTACCAGTTAAGTTTTTCTCATGATTAATTGATTAATTGTTTAATATTTGGAGTTTGGAATTTCCCAGAGCCCGGAGTGACGTCCTCATATTGCTTCTTTTGTCCAGCCAACAGTTCAGACAACAGTTGCTCCTCAGTTACTGTCATAAATGAGAAAGAAAGAAAGCAAATACTCACATTTATGAGGCTGGAAAAAAACGACTGAAAAGTTTAATATATTGTCAGAATAGCTGATGATACTAATCAGTCGGTTAGGTGATCAACAATCGGTGGTTTGCAATCTTTTTGTAGGGGGG
>OMLP01011763.1:70185-90012 GCA_900302685.1 Spondyliosoma cantharus | reverse complement strand
GCCAGATGCAGTGTTTGGGTCCAGAATGACAGGACTGAAGTGGACCTGCTCCTTCATCTTCTCCCAGACTCTGAAGGACAGGTTGCCCAGGTGTTTGGCCACATCTATCAGCGCTCCTGAGACCAGCTGTGGATCTGACAGTGAGCACTGGACTCTGGCTCTGGTCTGACTGTCTTTATAACTGCTGAGGAATGGCACGTTGTGTTTCTGCAGCTCTTCTTCAACAGCACAGATACTGTCTGACAGAGAGGAGAGCTGCTCCTCCATCATCTTCATCTCTCTGCTGACAGTCTTCCCCTTCTGCTCCTCTTCCTCCCTCAGAGCTGCCAGTCTGGACTCCTCTTCCTCTTTCAGGAACTGGTGGAGCTTGTTGAACTCTGCTCTGATCTGCCTCTCTGTGGACAACAGCTGCTTCTTGGAGTGTTGAATCACTTCATTGTATGTTTCCTCCACTTGTTTGTATTTGTTCCTCTTGTCCTGTAGAGACTTTAAGTCAGATTTCAGCTGCTCCTTCAGCTCACTGACTGCTTGTCCTACAGGAACCACCTTGTGACCGGCATGGTGAGGGAAGTCACACACATGACACACAGCTCTATCTTCATTCTCACAGAACAATTTAGGCTCTTCTTGATGTTTACTACACACCACCTCCACCTTCTTCTCCCCTTTTTCTGCCTCAGATGATCCAGATTTCTGTCTCCCAGCAAAGGAGTCAGCCAGTTCCTTCAGAGCAAAGTCCACTTTTGGATTATCCTTTGAGGATTTTCTTTTACAAATGGGACAGTTTTTGTTTTTAGCTTGTTCCCAGAATTTTTTCAGGCAGCTTGAACAGAATCTGTGGTTGCAGCTCAGAGACACAGGATCTCTGAAAGTCTCTGAACACACATGGCAGCTCAGGTAACTTTCAAAAAGAGCAGAACTTTTCTCAGCCATTTGTTATTGAAGTAATTTTTCACAGCAGGACTCACCAAGTTTCTGTCTTTTCTCTTGATTGCTTCAAATACTCCAAACGTTTGTTTTCCAGCAGAGATCTCACACCCTGTAATGGCGTCTCAGCTCTGTTCAACAATGTCAAATCTACTTTCATTTTCTTTTACATGACTCACAGGTTAAATTATTGACAGCAGGAAGTGCGGTCATGTCATGTTGTAACCAGCAGATGGAGCTGTCAGGATGTCATTCCTCTTGATTTAGAACAAAATTTGCATTTGCTTATCGGACAAAAACAAAATATTTATTTACTAAATAAATAACAGAAATGATCAGAAGCAAGGAGAGGACTGAACATTTCAACACGCTGACTGACACTAAACCAGTTGGACAACATTTTTATTTTTCAGCCACTGTAACAGGAAACATGTTCTGCTGATGTGTCTGAATGACTGTGTTCATTTCATCCAGTCGGACTAAATATAAAACATTCAGTTAACAAGCAGAGGGAGACTTTTATTTAGATTTCAATAAGTTTATCTCTTTATGCCCCAGTTTGAATGATTCTTGTGAGATTAACAACTACAAGTGAAATAACAAATGATCAGGTTTTTGGTTTTAAAACATCACATATATTTTCTGTCAATGCTTTAAAGATATTGTCACTGAATCAACACGTTGTGTCTCAGTCTTCATCACATGTTGACAACAAGATGTAAACTGAGCGTGTTGATGAGTGTTAATCTGAAATAAGAGACTTTCCCAGCTGACCAGGGTTCAGAGAGATCTCAGCTACCATATGAAGGGATCTGAGCTCCCATTGAATCAGTAAAATAATACACCTGTGGGGATCATTAATATATTAACAACCATTACCGTGATCACAAATAATGCATAGTTGTATTTATGTTAAGGACACAAACAAGCTGAAAGTAGCATGATCTCCTAAACAACCAAACCTGACCACCACACACTTGGGAGGATGTTATGGAAGTTCATTTGTGTTCATTGTGACTCTATATATTCCCATGGTAAGGTATAATTACGAGATAAAAGCTGAAATTATGAGAAAAAAGTCACATTACATTCACAAGTTACAAGTTACATTTTGAGTATTTATCTAATAATTATTTATTTTTTGTCTCAAAACATTTTATTCTCTTAATTTTGACGTTCTATTTCCTACATTTTTTCTTTTGACTTTTTATCTCAAAATTATTAAGATTTTAACTCAAACTCGCCAGGTGACCAAAAGCTCAAATGAATACTAATTTCCTCTCTGTCTGTTTGTTTGCTGACTCATTAGCTATATTGTGAATATATAGTGTGCTTAAAATTGATAGGCAGGGCTCAAAAACCTGAGCGTAATGCTTCTATTGGTCACACACACACACACACACAAAAATACCTTCGATAATCAAAACACAAGAACAGAATTTCTCTCATTGGCATATGCTCCTGATGTCCTGATGAATCAAAGCTCTGACAGTTAAAATAAGACAGAGAGTTTGAAGAGACATTTCATGCAAAACCATAAAACTTAAAAAAACATATTCAGCTGGCACTCTGAGTATTTTTCAACAGATTTATTTACTTCTCTTATAACTCTTTCAAGTTTATGTCATCTTCATCACATGTGAAAAGATCTTCATCTTCATCAACTTTTTGGACGATCCAGACAGCATGATGATCACAGCAGGCTTATTTTGTCTCACTCGTAATCATCAGGTTGTCGCAGAAGTCTCTCAATACTGCTGCAAAATAAATATGAAAATAACTTCAGCCTCAGTCTACATTCAGTAATTGTCTGGTGAGAGTGACATACTTAAATTCACTGCAAATGAGTTGACATGACTATTATTATTATCATTATTATTATTATTATTAATAATAATAATAATAATAATAATAACAATTGTTACTTAAATACTGAATATTTGTGAAAATCTTTGCCATTATAAAATAACAAATTGTTTCAACCCATTGACAGTTTCTGTACATAAATTTAGACATGAACAACCGTGAGAGGCACATCCACTGACTAATGGATGTCAATGGGGCTTTTGAGGCTGCAGAACTTTTTATAACAAATTATTTCACATGTAGTTCCATGTGTATTTATGACATGAGGGAATTTTCAGTTTGGAAACCTGTGATGAAATTTGCATCAAGGCAGAAGAAGCGAGAGACGATTTCTTCTCTCCTTAAGTCTCAAAACATATTCTGTATAAATGAACTGAAATGCTAACACTGTTGTTGACTTGGCAAATTAGTCTATAAAACATTTATCCTCTGTTTTTGTACATAGAGGATTAAAATCTCTGTCACTCTGTGCTACTTTTATTAGACTTTTAAAGTGCGATGGCCTACTTTACATATCATACAACTGAAGCAGGCAGCGGTAGCACTGACATGACTCATTTGGTGCCTATTTGAAACATTTTTACATGAGACACATATACATGTACATATGTAAAACCAGACAATGTCAACACATAAGTGAGGATAGTCCACCAATTTTAATGTGCATTGTAATCCTATAACATTGACAGATATTGTTGTTTTTATTCCACACATTCTTCTTTGTTGGCTCTTTCTTTACCCACAATGAAGCTCAGCCACTGACAGTTTGGTTTGGTATTTTTGGTGCGTCATGTTAGTGTCAGCTAATGGAGCGTCAAGCTTTATAACTCCTGCCAGTGTCCCTCTTTGTAGCTAACGTTAGCTTAGAAATTTAGTCCGCTAACATAAACATACGACCGGCTTCCAGCACGACACCGAAGTTCCACAGAGCCCCTTTAACTGTGGTCTGTTTCCAGGGGTCCCCATGTCTCAAACATGTCAACCAAACATTAAATCTTAAGCTACACCTTCTGTGGCCAGAAGTATGTGGACATCATATGTGGACATTATGCTTACTGAACATCTCATAGCAACAACTCAACTTGTTTCGATTTAGGCTTTCTGCCGGATGTTGGAACCTGGCTGCAGGGAGTTGTCTTATATATCGCTGTATGTTATAGCATTAATATTTCTACAACTATTTAGACGCCTGTGGCCAAAGGTGCACAAAATATGTCCACATACTTTTGGCCATGTTTCCAAATGGAACAGGTCATCCTTAGAGATGATTCAGTGATCAAATCATCAGATCTTTTCTTGAGTCAAATACTTTTAAATTTTGCTTTCCGGCAGCATGTTGGGGTTCCTGTTTAAGTCTCTCTGGCTGTGCTTAGTAATGGCAGCTAACATTACAGATCCGACAACATGGAAGTGGCACATTGTGTCAGCTTCTTGGTTATGATTGGCTGTTGCCCTCAGCTTGCACATGGTTTTTGGACCCCCCATTGGTTTGTGGGGACTGTAAGTGGTCGGGGAGAAGGACCTCAACGGAGAAGCTGATTCTTTTGGCCTGGAAAATGCTGTAAGTGTTGTCAAATCTCAGAACATCTGTGAAAGACAAACAGAACAGAATATTTACTACGCGGCTCGATTTGATCTAATGATGCATACTGAGCACGAGTCTATGCTGAGAGTCGTAGGTTACTCACAGACTCCTGGGCGCTCACAGGTCAGTGATCCGTCTTCGGGCACTAAGTGGGCATTGTAGCGTTGGCTGGGCACGATTTCCTCCATCTGAGCTGCCTTCTTCCATTCGCCCTTTTTAGCCTTCAGAAACACCCCAAAACCAATGTCTGCACTCTCAGTGGCAAATTGCCATCTGCCCAGATTGAAAAAAAATATAACATTTTAAAATTAGTCAAATTTTGCTTTTATAAATTTCAATAAATGTAATTCATTGTCAAAAAGCCAAAAATACTACATTACTATGTGATATGTTTCTGTTACTGTGATTGGGCGACTGAGATTAGTGTTGAAATGACTGGCAGTTAAATAAACCCTTGCAGCGCTGACCTGAGAACGCAGCCCGGGAACAGGATATCATATTCCAGCTGTTGGGAGGAGCCTCGACTGACGCTCATACACTGCTCGTAGTCCACCTTGACATGGTCCCGCACGTAGTAGGAGGGGGGAACTGGGCCAACGTGGTTTATCTGCAGCCGAGACCATGCATGAACAGAGTTAGGATACGGGTGTCAAAAAGCTTCAAATATGAAATGTTGAAAGTTTCAGGGTAGGAGAAACGGGGAAAGAGCCATCACTTACTGTGACTTTGTGACATTGTCTGAGTGTTGGTATTTTACAGGTTTTGCACAAAAGGGAAAAAATGTTTCTCTATTTCCACTTTTCCTTTTATTCACATAAATGAAATAAATATAAGACAAATCATCTTCTGTGGTTTTCCAGTGCTGTACAATACAGCACATGATTCAACCAACAGAGGGCAGTGATGTCGACAAATTTAATCCAGAGTGTCAGTTAAATCTAACAATATGTAAACTACAGATTACAGACACACATACATACACATAAACTGAAGAAAATGTATGAACAGCCTGTCAGTTGTCAAGAATAATTTCCTGGAAACATTCAGAAAGACCTGTCTCGAAAATGAACATTATTATGAGGGAAGTCAAACTCATCTGAAACCACAAAATCTAAAAAACATTGTCAGATAGTCCATTAGAGAACAAAACTTAATCTGGCCTCTCCTCATTTTTCTATTCTTTTACATTAACTGTGCAGAGATTTGACTGGAGGAGGATAAGTGTGAGAAAAAACTCATATGCAAAACGTATAAGGCTCACAAGTTTCCTTCCTATGACATTAAAGGTGCAATACGTAAGAATTTTAGTTTAAAAACGTTCAAAAATCTACTAATATTTCAACAGAATGTGAAATATTAGTTTTGACATTACCTTGAGGACATATATGTATTGTGTTGCAGACTGTAGCAGCAGTTAGCTGCTACACTGGTGTTACACTGCCCCTATTGTTCTGGAGTATGAATTATATAGGTGGGAATTTCTTACATGTCGCACCTTTAACAGCTCAGAAAGTGTAAAAACAATAAATCCAATTTCTATAAATCTAACTCTCAGACTGAAATAATACTGACTATAATGAGCCGTAATAATGCAGAAAATTTGTATACAATTGTATGCTATAAGTGATTTATTTCAGCCCCATATATGATGCCAAACATTATGGGGGATACACATGTTACCTTAGCACGGAGACTGGAAACATGGGGAAACCAGGCTCTGTCCGCTAGTGACAAAATCCAACTAACAACAAACCAAAGTATGAAGATGATGAATTATAGGAGGAGATATGGGCATAGTTACTTCCTGGCTAACAGGCTACCTGTTTCCACCAACTTGCAGTCTTTATGCTAAGCTAAGCCAGTTATCACCCGGAGTTAGCTTCATCTTTATTGTATAGACATTATAGTGGTGTCAATCTTCTCATCTAACTCTTGGCCAGAAAGCAAATAAGTGTACTTCCTAAAATGTCAAACTATTCCTTTAATAAGATAAATCAGCTCCTACGACCTAATCAAAACAATACAGTACAATGTCAAGAACACACAGCTAGCTAACTAAAAAAGTGTATTTAAAAAACAAGGTAGAAAAAAGAAAAGCCTTTGAGCCTGTGCATGATAACTCCTTGAATCTTGAACGTAGCCGAAATGAATTTCTCTCTTCCTGTTCCTCATTTTTCCTGGGCCCAATTATTTATCTACAGAAACAGTGACAAACTCATAGTCAGTCTGGAGAATTATCTATAAATGTGACTACTCAAGCTGCTTTTCTCTGTGCTTGCTGCTCGATACTACATTGCCCAACACTTGCAGCTCTTGCGTGGAGGCCGTTTCTACGCAGCGAGGTGGGGTTGAAGCGTGGATGAAGTCAGAGTAATTCTTGAGTCATTAAGCAATTCATTTCTTCTTTGTAATTTCTTGTTGATTGTCTCTAATCGCAGGAATATTTCCTCTATTGTTGCCTGTTATAATTCGCATAGCAAACCATCTGCTCGGTTCAAAACCACAAACTGCATCCTTTACATCAGTGCATCAGTTCCTTGTTACATTCAGTGGTCAAAATGGCCACGGCTTGCTAGGAGAGTTGTCGGGGGGAGGATGAAAACTTATGATTTCACACAGACAGAAACAACTTACTCATAACCCCTCTTTACAAAAATCTATCACCAAATCTACATTCAATTACAAAGAATGCGAAGATCGACTCATTAATTCCCCTTCCCCCCTAGAGACTTGAAATTTAAATGCGAATCATAATTCATTTAGATTTTTTTTCTATTTAACCTTTAAGAAACACATTTGATGTTTCTCTTGTTTGTGTTTGTTTAGATGACATGCATAACATGTAGCAGCAAACAATGAGTAATGGTATCCTGACCAGAGAATATAGTTATACTTCCTGTGTGTGTTGTGATCCAAGCTTCTCTGTTCTTTGTCTTGGTAGCCGGGCTGGCCTCATTAGCTCATGTGAGTTATGTGCTACAAGCTGCTGAAGGGCTCCGACGTACATCACTTTACAGGCTGGAGTAGGCATGATAGTTAATTGGCTGTTGATGTTAATTTGTTTTGCTAATGTTGAAATTGAAAGATGTCGCTGAATGTTACATATAGCACCTTTAAGCTTGCTCTTTTTATCATATACTCACTTTATCTTTTGAAATGTACTTTTATTGATTCAAGTTTAATTGCAGCCTGAGTTTTCCTCATACTATAATCAAATATTATTATTTTATTGAATCTCTTTTTAATTTTCTATTTGGACTTTTGATTTTAATAAAGACCAAAAATATCTTCCATACAGACGACATCCAAAGCGCTCTGAATGAATTTATCTATGCACCCATATTTATAGCTAAATAATCAGTGGGCTCATGGTTACTTTTAATTATTAACCCATGTTTGGTTTATGTTTGTTTAACACACTCGATGGTGAAAGGAGAAATGAATATCAAGCTTTTCCACCTGTATGCATGTGATGCACCATCACTAGATGTTGAGAAAGATTTCTTTTGTTTCTGCCTGTACATGTAAAAGACTTGTTTTACTTGTGGCGACACACATTGTCTGCATCGACTCTAGTGGAGTTTAACCAGACGTCCGAGCTCATTTTCATCAGGGCAGGGTCTCTGTATCTGTGTCAGCTGTATTGATTCATTCTGCTGTGGACAGCCGGTCCAGAATAGCCCTTGCATTGTCACTGACCTGCTGTGATCAAACTGGCCCGTTCATGTGTAACAGGAGCCTTCCTGTTCTGGTGTTAACAGCATTTTATGATCCAGTGTTTTGGAAAACATCTTTTTCTATTTTTTTCACTTTGTGGCCTGGAGGCTGATATTGCATTTTTCCCCTCCCATCTGTTTTTCAGGTGGTACTCCCATAAAACATAGTTTGCTAGTCAAATTTCAGGTGCATGGTATGCATATTAGCCAGCCGGTCTCTCAGCAGAGCAAAGCTGTAAGCTGCCAAACTAAATGAGCACAGGATGCAAACCAGTGTAAGAACTACAGGGCAGGACTCACAACTCTATGAAAACAAAGTCCATATATGTAAGTAGTACAAAGCAAGCAGACTACAGCGGCTGTGATTGTACAGGAGAGCTGATCAGCTGCTGTTGGAAACAGACTCTCTTGCAGTCTCTGTTGCAGGATGTTTGTCTAAGTTGCCTCATAGCTTGTTCCTAAAAACAACCGTCCACATAATTGGGCAATAACTGTACATTGACCTTTGATGTAACTGTATTGTGACAATAAAATCATTATCTTCTTTGACTGAGGTGAGTGATTCCTTCCAAAACTGTTACATAGTTTATTGCATTGAAGATTAGTTTTATCATGTTATGTGATTTTCATTGACATTTATCAATACCAGATAATTATCTTTGTTTGTATGGTGACAATGATGTCAACCATACCAGATCAATTACATGTATGTAAGCTGTGGCTCACAGAAACAGCCCTCGTACATTTAACTGTTCTAACTGTGAATGTTACTGTCTTTAATCTTTTAATTGTTTTTTTTTTATCAATCTCATTATCAACATCTGCACCTTTACCTTTTTACATTGTTCATTGTATCCTGTTTTAACCTGCATTCTTCCTTTACTGCTACTTCCGAGTTTCTTTAATGATTTTAGCATTCGCTTTATTGTGTGTTCTATGAGGATCTTAATATATAAATGGATGGTGAAATAAAATTTGGGACTTGGTAAATATCAGTACAATTCTACTGTATTATTAATTCAATTTTAGGATTAATAACCTGACACCTTACTCCATCTGAGAAATATTCCTCAAGGTAGCACTCTATCAACACATTAACATTAAAAGTTATCACATAAAATTTAAATAATAAAAATAGTGTTGGTCTAAGCATTCAACAATTAGACAGTTAATGCAATCAGTGAAAAAGTGTAACCGTAAAATGATAGCTGTCATTAAGAGGGCAAACTTTACAGCTTATCGTTCACATCAGACTAAAAAGGGAATCAGTTTCTATAAAGAGGAATTTAAAAACCCTCAAATATTTATTGATGTCATCTACATCATCTGTCACGTGCTGAACAGTGATTCAAAGGCGCCGTACCAACATAAAAATGATTTTGATGGAGGTCAACTAGATTTTACTGGAACCTCTCCTGGTGAATTATTGTTTATTTATCAGTTTTGGTCTTCAGTTTTATTAATTACCTCATAAACAAGTTGTTATAGGCCTCCTACAATAAATATAAGGGAATATATCCGGATGAATCTGCAACAGAGACTCGTCTCCTCCAACTCATCATCAGCCCACCTCAGTGCCAAAAACACACATCAGCCTTGGGTGTGGAGTTTGACCTGTCAGTCACTGACTCACCCTGGTCCGACAGCGAGGATCTCCATCAGGATCTGTCAATTTGCCCCCGTATATCGCCGGCAGCTCCTCTGCATCGATGTACTTCAGTAAAACCTCCTGCCAGTTAGCTGTCAAGCCAGAGACAACAACAGCACTCATGTCATCAGGAAGTCAAAGCATTTTGATTGGATTGAATTTGGATATTTGGGTGAAATATGACAAAGGTGCAGTGTCTCACCCCCGAGGATATGGATCTTTTGTCTTGTGTTCTCACTCAGAAAGTGCTTGACGAGGTTGTAGGCCACAGGAAAGAGTTTTGGGGCTACAGGAGAAAAAAATTAAAGGTTTTATGGTAGAAAGTCTGGCCAGCATATAATGATAAAAACAACAAAGACAAATGATGACAAATAATTTGTTTACTGAAACATGCTTTCGTGGAGGAAGAACAAATTCACCTTTAATGACAAACAACCTTTTCAAGCCTTCTGGGTAGTTGTCTTCAAACATCTGGAGGATCTGGAGACACACAGAAACATTATTTGGAGATGTCGACCAACCTAATAGTCTGCTCCGCATTTTAGCTGTGTGACATCTGTGATTAAACTGTATGTGTCTATGTACCTCGCCATATGTTTCTATAGCAGGCTTCCATAAGTGTTTCAGACCCAAGCCTTCAACATCATAGATCATGGTGATTGACTCCACGTTCCTCCCAAGCTGGTTGAAAACAGAGACAAAAAGACAGGTAATTGTAGGGTTGATGACTGATTCTTGGATCCACAAAAAATAGTTTTTAATGAAAATCTGTCTGTTTGAAAGGATTTCTAATTGACTTCCATTTGTTTTTTGGAATTTGAAAGTTGAATGATCAATACCAAAATGTCTTCCTGTACTGGTTGAATGAGACACACCACTTCTTATTCCACTAATTATTTAAGTATTATACACATGAGTAACACATTTCAAATTGGTGTTTTGGACGTTATTCGATTTATCCACTGACTTTGATAGAATATGTACATGTAATGATAAAAAAAGTCACTGTTGTAGACATAATAAATAATACAGTATTTCACTGTATTTCTCTGAGCTAAATGATCGCACTCTGTTCTGATATACACTGCTACATCTCTGCCTAAGACAAGACATCAGTATAAAGTGTAAACCAGACAACTGGATCTCCGTCCTATCAAATGTTGTCTCTGCTCGACTCTCACCCTCTGTGACTGCAGGTTACAGTCCTTCTGCAGGACCTCACAGTCTCTGATCTTGGACTTGATGAAGTCTTGCTTGGAGGCAGACAGGAAGAGGCCTTTAGGGTCCACAGGTCCGATGACATCGTACCAGATGGGACTGCCCTCAAGGTCGTGACCGCACATCCCACCTGAAAGATACTTTTCTATCACCTGCAAACAGCAGTCATTTTAGATGTCAAACCACTGACTTTCTTCAGTCGTGTACAGCATTATTTGTCAAGAGGAGAATTCAGAGGCATTTTTTTTATTACACTGAACCTACAGTAAAATATGGTTTATATGTTTTTTTTTCGTTTACCTCTGGTGGACGCCAGTCGGTGATTATCATGTCTACCTTCATGTGTTTCCTGAACTCCAAATGCTGGAAGAAAAGATGGGTTAATCATTTGATTAATACTATACAGGAAGTAGGGCAATGTTAAAACTTGTTTTTCACTTCCTCCGTGAGGAACACAATGCTTGTACAGTGGCAGATCCACCCAAGCACAATCTAGTGATTTAAGTGGATTATGAGGTTTCAGACAGTAGGCTAGGTGATGTAAAGCGAGCCCCGTCAGCAGGAGGGGGATCAGTTATGTAGCGCTGTGGAAACAGAAACATGCCACCACATGATCACAAGCACAAGCACCACCATCCACCAACTGACGGGAAAGAAATGAAAGAACATTTTAAGGTGTAAATTATTTCTAGATTTCTGGATTCCTAAAAAAGGTGGGTGTGGTGAGGGTGTAGTCCAAATATATTCTAAGCAAATTAGTTTGATAAGGTTTGCTTAAGAATATAACCAACCACGACACAGTTAACAGTGTCTGGAAAATGTTATTGCTTACCATATAGTTTGACTCATTGGTAGATTATTAGATTAATTCATTATATAGTAATTGGCATTTTGTGCAATTCAGCGCCCCCCACAGTTTTTGAGTGCAACACCACTGATGTCAATACAAACCCCAGGTCTGTTAACAGTTTGTCAGACGTAGGCGCTAACTACAAAAAAAATCTCATAATGTCAAAACAATGTTACGTGTTGAAAACTTGAAGTAAACATGTAACGCTGTGATCCTACCCTCTCACTGAAGTGACATAGTGCAAAAACACACTGAAACATCAACATGGTTATCTGAAGGTAAAAAAAAGTTACATAATGCTGCTTTAAAACGCAGGTTGTGTGGCTACATCAATATGTTAACGCTTTGTGTGTGAGTTTGTTGGAGTTGGCGTCCATCTGCCCCCTAGTGGACAGAAATCAGTTTGTGCAGCTTTAAGTGAGGTGGCTGTAAATCTATATTCTGCCAACTTAAGTAATCATTTAATCTCCGTTATCTATATCTTGTATCCCGAGGCTGCTGTGATGACTCAGTTTCACCACAGCGAACCTTTACAACACAGCCCCTTTGTAATCATTTGCCAGTACTGAGCTGATGGGCTGAACAGTCTCTCCTGGTGCTAACTGCACTTTCACACGCAACACCTATTAGTCACAGAAAGGGAGGACAGTGTGGTTGTTGTACCTTGATTTTTAATCCAGTACATGATTTGTAATATATTGCATTTCTACAAAAGAATGACACATGTAGGTACTATAAAATGTTCTGCTGAACGAGTTACCTTTCGCAGCATGGCCTCAGACTTCTGGATATTGAAGTTTCTGGCTGAAAATGAAAAAAGAAGGATGATAAATATGGACATCCATCGCCCATTAGTATGACATGGTAAATGACCTTTCACCAGAATGCATCTATTCATGGACGAGAGGCTCATGCTCATTACATTCAAGAGAAGGCACACAGCTCTATGTTCGATATCACGGCAACTCACACCCCAAAAATCTAGATGGATAAATAGCACTACAGGCAAGACGAAGAATATGTATTTTTGATTTTTTCTTTGATCATTCAGTCAGGAGAGCAGAGGAGGAGGTGTTGGGGAGATTTTGGAAATCTGTCTGATTTTACATCCAAACCTGCTATAATAGAAAATGCCAGAAACACCAATAACTACAAATAAGAGCAAGGATTAAAGCACATCGTTTAAGTTTAAGGTTTTAGGTAAGTAATGAATCCTACCAGAGCCTGTCCTGTCCTGTCCTGGCTGTCTTTTGTGCCTTCTTGGTCTAACAAGGGCTGAGTAGCATCAAAATTATTTTGTCAAAGTCTGAGACAGCCAACAGAATAGGTGTCGATGGAAGCAACCAGTCGTAGAGTAAAATGTGGTCTTGTGTCGATACAATTAAACAAGAGATCTTCAAAGGTTTCTGTTACATCCACAAATGACACACGTCAAACCAAAGAAAGAAAGAATCTATTAAACTGTAGCCTTTTTATTGATGACCTTTGGGAATAAACTTGTATAACTTCCTCCTCTTTAACACGGTCGGTATTAAAACCACTGTGTCAGTATGACGCTCCAGGAGAGAGTCGACACACAGTCCTGCGCTGTCTAATAAGCTGCATCTAAGGTGATTAGCTCTGCTGCTGACAATCTGGTGGAAAAGCACAACAGTTCTGCTGCTCCCGAGAAGTGAGACTTACAACTTACTCCAACAGTGGATTACACTGCATCTAATGCCCCATCCTGGCACCTTAACTAGGACATCGAGGGACTTAAAATTACAAAAGCACAAAGCAGATTCTGGCTCGTGACCAGGCAATGTATCATTTTGAATTACTAATAAGTGTTACGCTCCGAATGCCTCCGGCTGCTGGGTAATTATGGGGATTTTGCAACTCTTAACGACTAACATGCAGAGCCACTGATGGCGCCAAGGGTGGCTCTCTTGCTGCTTCTCAACATAGAAACATATCTCCTATTATTTCTACTTTAAAAAAGTGCCAGGTGATTTTCTTTAAGAGTGTGCGTGAAACAATCTCAGGGTGCAGAACAGGACAGTGCTACGTTTTTAAAGTGATGTCAGAGTCAGTGTTCCTCCTCAGATGACGGTGATGGTTTATGATATGAAATAATGTTATCTCGAGCTGTGATAGAGGCTCCTGGTACGAGCACAACCCTCTCAGCTCATTGTCTGATAACATCTGATGACATTGCCAAGAATAAAATGGGATAGGAGGGACTTTGCGACCATGTTGTGGTTTGTTAATACATCACTCTAAAAGCCCTACTGTAGGAAGGTGAAGGAGAAGGAGGAGAAGGAGGGGAAGAAGAAGAATCTTGTTTTAAACAAGTCTGGTGAAGGCATCATTCTTGGCTAATCAGTTGTAAACAAAATAAAAAGAAGACGATACAAATATTATTTTTTAGGCTCCGTAGGTAGCGAAAGAAGCTTAAACAGCTAAAATCCCTGAACATATCTATAGCTGTGGAGATAACATAAGCCAAAGTCAGTTGAAGGAGCCTGTTTGTCATCACAACATTGAGACTGAGACAGTCACAGGGTCGCAGTTCACTCATGTGCCTTGTGACTAAAACTGGACAGCGGCGTTCAGAAGTTTCTGTCCATTTCGCTGAACTCTGGGACAAAATGTAGCTGTAACTCCAGAGTGATACTTCGTCTTCACATACTGCAGTACAACTGATAAACTGACTGGACTGTCATATACCAACCGGCTCCTTTATCTCTTAAGGTGGAGCTCCTCAGAAATAAATACTGCTCCGCTCAAAGCTGTGAATCAGCCCACAGCAGACTCGGAAAAAAATTGCATTTGGTTGGAAGAAGATGAGGTGGTTTGTTTGGGAAGGGAGAAGTTGGGTCTGACTGGATCTTTCACACAGTTTAATGCTTCCATTTCCAGGAATATGGCGTATATGTCATGATATTTTATGTACTTAGTTTCCTCTGTCAGCTAGTCTAAAAGCAGTTCCTGAAATTTATATCTTTTTGGTGTTACAGGAAGAGTTGGAAAAAAAACAGAACAACTAGAATGACCTTAGCTTGAACTCCGACCTACATTTTACTGTGTGTAAACTGGTAAATTCTAACTTTAATCTCATTTTGAACCAAGCCCAGTTAGGCTCCATTCTATGATTCTGTTATGAGGTCAATCATTAGTGCTCACTGTGTGCCACATCGGGCCATTTGCTTCAACTCAATGAACTAGACTGAGCTATCCTCACTCTTCCCACAGTTTGAATAGGATCATCTTTACATTCATATTAAGAGTGAAATAACTTGCATCATTCAGAGCGTATACAAACAGGCCAAACAGACCCTCATTGTCCGTGTTGGGAGCTGTGGCGCTAATCTTTCTGAGAGGTGTTTGGCAACGACCGTTTAGCAAGACTTTGCTAAAGAGGACAACGCGCCTCCTCACTCTCGTTGTGAAATGACTTCGGAGGGAAACGTGGCGGCAGAGTGTCTCCTGGCAGATGGGCTGCCGTCCATCGTAGTGCACCTTTAATGCGATTAGCCTTGGATTAGCCAGATACACAGAGTGCTAGACCTCTGCTCCAGAACTAATCAGCACAAGGGCTCCTTCAATCAATGCGTGGGTTTGTACAGGGTTCACTAGGTTAGAAGACTCTTTAGTACCACATTGACTTCAATTTAATGCCTGTTGTATTGTTGATCCTGGCCATGGTATGAACAAGCATTTTTCACATGCCCAATTCACCAGTGTGTCCTGAAAGCCGGCAAAGACATACAAAAATATATTTCTAATTAAATGAAAGAGTTTTTCATAACGTTTTCAAGGCTTTTTGTGAGGACACTGAACTCTCTGACTTTTCAAAACCTGCAGTCTGAAAAGTAGTCCTCCTGGTTTGGTTTGGTTTATCCCTGCTGAATAAGAACCTTGTTTTTTCAGCTGTGGTTTGAGCATCGTGCACAAGCGTGAAAATCACACCTCTTTCTCAACCACTGCTAATAGGGCTGCTTACATCATCGTTTCATGTAATAAACCACTGCAGCTTCTGCTTATCGCACAAGCACAACAGCTCCATCACATTTCCTTGAATACGAATGACTGCAAGCTAATTATCACAAATTTACCATAACGCCGAGGGATTACGTGAGAGGTTTTTTTTTTTCTGAGAGTGCCAGCTGTGGTAAGG
Source organism: Spondyliosoma cantharus (assembly GCA_900302685.1). NCBI lineage: Eukaryota > Metazoa > Chordata > Actinopteri > Spariformes > Sparidae > Spondyliosoma > Spondyliosoma cantharus. The sequence goes on along the minus strand of OMLP01011763.1, from coordinate 74,043 downwards.
TCAAAGGGGCAGGTGCATCATGATTTTCAACTCACCTCTGAGCCAACGTAACAGGAAGTGGTCATGCTGGGCAGGAAGTTGAGGAAGAATGTCTTGTATCCTCTCTCGAAACTGTGGCCAGAGGAAGGAGAGAAGAAGAGACACGTGATCGACCAGTTTTCAGGGAAGTCTTTAACTAATATGTTATAGTTCTGACCCTGGAGGTAAAAAACAGTCATGAGAAATACAGTACTTTTCTTTGTTGAAAGAGTATTCATAGTTTCACTCATTCATTTCGGATTAGTAGATTTCAATTCCCAGTGCTGCTGAAACTTGTGACTCGGTGACTAATTATTTTACACACTTTAATGCCAACGTTCAACAATGAGTATCTGTAAACATGTTTTGCATGGGTAGAGAAACAGTGAGGACACCCGACGTGTTTTAGAATATTCTAGGTTTCAACTGGGAGACATGGTAGTATGTGGACACTTGAGCAAAAATATTTTGTCTTGATTGATCTACCTTTTGGCTTGGATATTATAACTAGAGCTTCAAAAATGAATCAATATATCAATTAGCCGACTGAAGGAAAAGTAATCAACAAGTTTGATTATCTGTTGATCATTTAAATCATTAGCCAAGCAAAAGTGCCAAAATCACACTGGTTTGAATCTCTTGACGATTTCCTTACATCACAGTAAACTATAATATTTTTGGGTTTGAGCCCGGACACAATCAGAAATTTGAGGACATCATGTTGAATATTGTCACTTATAATTAAAGTATGACTACGTTGCCTCCTCCCCCTCACTTCTCACTGGTGCTTCCTGGAAAACATTTCTGAGAAGGTACCATTTACAAAGCATTTATAGTTTTTACCAATGCTTTGCATAACAGTCATATGGTGTTAAAAATAACAAGGGAGGGTTGAGAGCTGCAGCATCTAACTGACTGGTTGATCCTTTTGATAAGTGATAAATCATTTTAGTCATTTTTCAAATAAAGATACCAAATATTTGCTGCTTCCAGCTACTGTTTTGGAGGGAGACGCATGATAATGTGAGGTGAGCCTCAGCTAAACTCACTATTAAATCAACTCTCACAGTCTGTTACAGCGACCAACCCGGTTACCATCACCGTGACAACCGAGATCAACTGGGCCAACACAGAGAGACAGATTTATCAATGAGTCAGTTTAATACACACACACACACACACACCTGTACAGCCATGCTTAAGCGCGCACTCACATGCACACAAACACACAGTATATTTCCCAACATTTTAACTATATTTAACTATTATCTTTTCATTCATTCAAGCCAGGAACTCCATTCAAATATTCAAATGTTCCCAATCATCGATATATTGAGATTTATTGGATTTCTCAGTCATATTCAGAGTATTTGATTCATTCTCACTGTAACATCTCTTCATACTCCATCAGCTGCTTTTCAACACAAATTCAAGCAAGTGTTGCAGTTTGGCTCAAAGCTTATATTCTATTTCTAATGCTTCATTCTCGCCCAACTATTACGAAGCTTCATTCTCTTCAGACTCAGAGACTTCAAATAAATCAAATCAACCAGTTCAGTTTGGCCATAGTTTTTCCACAAACCTACATTATTTCACAGTTTTTAGATATTCTGGACATTATTCAAATTTTTCACAGCCAGCAATCCGCATTTTGCTTCAGCTTGTCAACAGGGAGCATTCACAACCCCAAGTTCTTCAGAATTTGCCTTCACTAGTTTATTTAGTTATTTATTTGACATTTTATAGACACAAGGATTAACACTTTTTTTTTTTTTTCATTTTTCATGACCTGGCAATATAAGTAGTTCTTTACAATGGCTTATAACTGATCTATAAATGATAAATAATTGAACACTTACCTGCTCGAGTGCTTCAGCCTGTTTAGGACTGAGGTCTCCTACTCTTCCGCTCATGACTGCGACCACAAGATGCGAGATAACGGCAGAGCTGCTTCAAAGTCAGATTAACAGACAGAGACAGAAACAGCACCGTCACCGTTAACCGTGACAGGCGGATTTCAGTCTCTGACGCCTCCCAGTGATGCTCATCCACGGCTTCAGTAGCCAGTTATCCTCGCTGTCAGCTGCCTGCAGCTGAAAAGGCGGTTAAGGGAAGAAAAAATGTAAACAGGAGCGTCGCAAGAGCCAGTCCAACCAGCTGACTGGACCAAAGATCTGAGAAAATGACAGGAGGATAACTCGCTTCAAGAAAGAGGAACGACACAGGAGCCTCCTTTGCCAAGCTTGCTCCTGTTCCACTAGCGTCACCATTTTTACAGACTTTAACCAATATTTGTGAAAAATAAAGGGGAGTTGTGACATTCATAAAAACTGCATGTGGATCTACTATTTTAAAGGCTGAGAGGGTTTGTAATTTTAACAGAGACACAAAAAAGAAAGAAAGAAACAACAAAAACATAGCACACATGAAGATTTGAAAGCACATAGAGGTCAGTGTCTAAGAAATACGAACCCCAGTGTACAGAGATGGCAATATCGATGGGCTATATTTAGACCTATATAGATCAAGGAAAATTTACCAAATGTGTGCAGGGCCACACAAGGTCATAATAGGGATGTTCAAAGGACTGAACATTTGAATAATTAACTTTGACATCAGATATCTGATAAATGTTAAAATGACAGTATGATCATAGCATCACAATATGAATTCGCAGAAGGCTGATTAACGAAGTACGTTTTGAAACACGTTAATTATCTGTCTTTGTTTGTTTTTCTTGAGAAATCAGATTAAAACTTGCTGCAAAATCGAACATCTGTGTTTTTGCACACAAAAATCAGTCCTGCAAAGGGGTAATGTTTTTTTTTATTTTTTATTTTTGTTTAACTATTGAGTGATTCCTCTCCAATTACATGGAATATACAATCTTTGGTAGTAATCCGCAAACCTCGAACGTACGCACATACAAGAAAAAATACTAAAAACTGTTTGCTTGACGTTTTTTTCCCTTATGCGATTTAGTTAATCAAATCATTTAGGCTACTATTGCTGTTATTTGAGACTAAGACTATTTGTCAATTTTATTAAATCCTAGACAACACGATAACGTCACACCGCGCAGGCGCAAAGTGGAACAGGTGCAGCTTTCTCGACTTTCAGAGCTCACGCACACAAAATGTCGGGATACAGCAATGAAAAATAAACTACCCCTCGTGTAAACAGACGTGAAACATCGGCCTGAGGGTTTCATACAGCGCTCCAGCTGTGCTAGTTGTAGCGGTGTGGAGTCAAGCAAAGAAGGAAGTATGGGGACTTAACCTCTCGACTTGCTACATTCATCTGGTTGTATAACCTCAATAGTCGCAACATTGTAACTGAACAGAAGAACCGTGATCGAGGTTTTTAATGAACTAAGTACGGGTTGAAGTTATAAAAAATGTCTTGTTTCAGTTTCATTTCAACCGGTTAGCTGCCTTGTATACGTGGATACAAGATAGTAATCCTCACGCCTCTTCCGGTCGGAGCCGGAAGTTGCCTTCGCTTGTTTACATTCTCCGAGGGGTCTAGCTAACTGGCGAACAAAACCTCTAGTAGCTTTTCCAAAATAATGGGTTACAGGTGATTAGGCTTGTCAGCAGTTTTCAGCTGTAATTTCGCCCTGTGGTTCCTCGGGACATGGCTGCAGCTCGCTGCTGGTGCTTTCTCCGGGTAACGCTACCGCTCCTCTTGCTGCGGTGGCCGGTGCTGCTGGTCGCGGCGGAGCAGGTCGCTGTGGTGGAGGTGTTCCTGGAGCAGCGGCCCGGTGTCAGCGCAGTGCTGCAGGGGGAGGTGGTGGAGTCCAGCAAGGGCAGCAAGAGCTCAGAGCACCGGGACGAGGAC
>OMLP01011763.1:51818-69829 GCA_900302685.1 Spondyliosoma cantharus | reverse complement strand
TGTTGTTCATTATAATTTTGGAGTTATTTTAAAGGGACACTCTAGTTTTGGAGAATAAATTTAAACTCACAATTTTAATATTTGTAATATAAATGAGGTAATAATACAAATTTATCTTTACCATAACTGAATAAACAAGTTGTTCTCAGAGGAAAATAAGGTCCCCAGAACATTGTTTGAAGCTAGAACGATGGCAGGGTCCGCCACATAAACAAAGTAAAAACAGTACGAAATTGTGTTGTCCTTTTAAGGTCAGTTTGTTTACTCAGTCATGAAAGTAAAGAGTTTGTTTATTTAATTTGTTTAGGTCTCAAACATCAGTCAATGAAGATCTTTCTCTTCTGATGAAAATGTATTTCCCAAAACCACGTAGTGCACCTTTAAAGAGAAGGGATGTATGATAAAATCTAAGAATTTCCAACACCAGCTCAAACTTTTAGCCTGTTTTCTCTCCTCAGGTTCAGGACGAGGAGACGCAGGTGAGAGGAGAGAAAAGTCAGGACGACACCAAAGAGCAGGAGCTGTGGATCGGGGTGGTGCCTGTGGAGATGGACGACAGCAAAGCCACAACCGGAAACCAGGAGTCCTTCGCCGATGCAGTGGTCAATAAAGTAAGAAGCTGAAGTTATTGTAAATATTTAGGGAATTTTGTTCATTCTTGTGTAGACTTGGACATGAAACTAAACATGTATCCTCCCTTATGAAGATGAAGCGAGCATTGGTCCTCGGAGCATCTGCGCTCATCATCCTGGCTCTCAACCAAAACACCGTCAGTGAGGTAAATCTGGACTAACTCAATATCCAACCTGGGCCCTTTTTCTTGGACCCAAAGTTGAGGCTGAAAATGAAAGCTCAAAAGACACTGTGGTGTAATATATAAGCTAAAAACCTGGTTCTTTCTGGTGTAGATGGATCTGTCTCAGGTGCTGTCAAAGCCCATCATTGTGATCCAGACGTCTGAAAATGTCACCAAGCTGATCGGAGCGCTGCTCAGGTACAGAACACCCTATTGGGGTCACGCTCATCTCTACTTGATATCACTGATAAAAGTCGCAAAATACAGTTTATATCTGAATCAAATAACTTATGACATGTCATGCTTCCTCAGTTTGAGGCTGTTGGCGGAGATTAGACAGTGCTTTCACATACAAGCAATCTATGATGGTAATTGAACTAAACCAGTTTTAACATGTTCCGACCTCCTTCTTATATGAATAGTGTCCATATTGAGTTGACAAAGTTAGCTTTATTTAGACAGATTATTATTCCTGTTTTCTTTTTCTTTGATCTGATTTGATTTCTTGATTGAAATGATCAAATAGTTAATGTTTTTGGTTGGATAAGTTCGTATGAGGATTTGATCACTAATGAAGGAAAAGCATGATGTATTTTATTAAATTATATCAAAATAATAGTAATGCTGTTGTATTGATACTAGATGTTGTATTGGCAACAGTAGCCAAAAGCCACGGTTAAGTCAATATCAGAGTAATCATAATTTGAGGAAATATATCATTGTTAATCATTCATTCATCTAGTCTTGTAAAATTGTCAGAAGTATTGATACTTCACTACTTTTTTGATGCCATGTCCGCATTTGATCGTATCAAAAGTACCAACGCTATGAAAAAAAATCTACATTCAGAATTTTCCGAGGCTGCACAGATATTAACATTATTACAAATGTGTTGTTATGTGTTCAGTGAATTCCGTTGTGAATTTAAAGGAGACCTATTTATCTCGCCATGTGCGAGGCAGAACAGTGCTACACAAACACACGAAAACATTCAATGCAGATACACTTCAGCATGAGATTACCACAAATATAGATAAAAAAATAAACACCACCAAAATCTCATATTGTTTTGTATTATTTTATGTCACTAATAAGATGTTCCCTGGTGTCACAATCAAAACCGTTCAGACATGAATCTTATTGTCACAGAAATAAAACATGTAAGAATAATTTCATCTATTGTTTCCTTAAAGTGGATATTCACAGTATCCAGGTTAGTGTATCCACATGTAGTGATGGAGGATCTTTATTCACACTAAATGACTGTTGTCTCTCAACAGGGGTCTTCAAGCGACAGCAAAAATCACATACAGGACGATCCTGCAGGAAAACCTGGTGAGCTCCTCAATCTATCAGCTGACAGTGTGTTTCTCAGTTGTTAGCACCCTCCAGTGGTGTTTGAGTGATGGCAGACTGAGCTGACAGTGAGCACATGCTGCTGTGTGTTCGGGCAGGGTGCCACGCTCACGCTGTGGTCCAGCTGCGGTCGATCGAGAGGAGGTCGCTATGGGGAGTGGCAGGGGGTCATCTGCACGGGAGAGACCAACTCTCAGGTCCAGGTGGGGGAGCAGAATTAACTCAGCATTGTCCCTATTGAAATCTTTTTTTAAAAAGTTGCTGTAAGACATAAAGAACTCTGGTGTTTAGAAGTACTTCTGCATATGGGAAAAGCTGTAGAAAGTGTCGATGAAGTCTGATAAATGACCTTAGGTTAGTGACTTGAGTCAGCATCAGTTAAAGACTACAAGTTTGAAAATAAGAAAAATCTGAGACATAAGATCTCTGCAGCCCACTGCTCATTCTCTCAAAATAACACTTTTAGCAATAAATATACAACAAAATCACTATAATCACTTCAATTGGCTCATTTATCAGTTTATTTTGATTATTACAATATTACAAAAGCCAGTATTTAAACAACTTGCACAGCAAATAATTTAAATTTATTTTTAACTCATGCATACTCAGAAGATCATTTGCATTTTTTCTTTTTCACTTCTGCCGAAAGCTTTTTCTGAGTTGCACAGAGTATTATAGAAAGGAAACAGATGACGTGACTCTGCCCTGTCTGTTTGTTAGAAGTACCTGCAGCAGCTGTGGGACACCGTCCTCCTGGTGGCTCTGATCCTCAGCACCGGAGTCATCGTTCAGGCTCGCTGGCAGTACCAGGGCCACCAGTTGAATGACGACATGGAGGTACTTGCAGGTCTTTACCGCTGACATTATCACAGGTTGTTCTTTGATTTTCCTGAACAGTTTTCACTTTTACAAACATATCTTTGTTGAGGCTGCACTGAAGTTTCTTTTTTCTTATCAGCAGATATATGTAATATATTTGCATCTTTTTACTGCATGGACCGCTCAGTTCTACGAAAAGACCATATCTCCAGCATTGTAATACTTCTTAATAGTAACTTCATGAAATGAAGACGTTGCATGATGTTCCACTGTGTTGCATTCTTCAGCTCCTACCTAAACAGGATGTCCTCAAGAGAATGTCGTCCCTCAAGACCAAAACATATCGTCAGCCCAAACCGTGGTGTGACCCGTCCCAACCAGTCGAGACAGACAACTGTGCTGTCTGTCTGGAGCCCTTCAACAACAACCAGGTCAGACAATACACTTACACTCTCTTACCTGATATTTTAAAGATTTAGAAACATTAGAAATGCAGGTTATTCTGCAGCAGTTTTTTAGAAGCTGTCGGTGTGTTTTTCCTCAGTGTCTGCGGGTGCTGCCGTGTCATCATGAGTACCACAGGGACTGTGTCGACCCATGGCTGCTGCTGCAGCACACCTGTCCCCTGTGCAAACGCAGCATCCTCAGTGAGTTCCCATCACAGCATCAGGCCCAGTTGCACAACACTATCTGTTAGTGTTTGACTTGTGTATGTTTTTAAAGAGTCAATTAACAGCAGGTTGCAACTCAAGTGTTCTAGGCTCGCTCTGGTTGAAACTATTTAAGCCACTGTCACTGATGGGTGTGGTCAGACATATGCTCTTTTGCACTAACCACACACACCAGTGATGTCACCGTGCCCTGTGTACACCTGTACATCACTGCAACAAGGTGACACATTAAATCATTTGAGACCAGCATAAACGAGTGTTTCGGGGTGCTAAGTTCCTCCGTAAATGCCAACATCAAGAGTTCTGTGTTGAAGCTCTGTTGTATCTGTATGTGGTGACTTCATGTAAATGTTTTAATCATAGGTGATTTATAGCATTGCTTCAGAAATGTAGTAGTGTACTTTCACTGACTTTAGCACTAAGGTTTTATTCTCATCTTTAATGACTGTAAAATTGTGGCTTTTGACAATTTGAATCCCTCCCGCCCTCACCTCACCCTGTTTTTAATTAAAGGTCTATCAGCTGTAATATATATACTTCTTTGTACAACGTTTGTGTTGATCAAAGCCTGAGCCTCATAAGACCTTCTTCCTTTTATTTCAGTTCTTCTTTGTTTGACCCGGTAAAAGTTTTGAAATTTAAACAGGGTTGAAGGTGTGATATATAAAAACGTGGCCCCTTTGGAATTCATACTCCAAACAGATTGAAGGGCACATACCATTTTTTTTTTCAAACAAATAGCCTAGCAAACTTATTAACACTGTCAGTAATGTTGTACAATTAGCTACCTTTATAAGCTAGTGCAACTGGTGCTTACCAGTCTAGAAGAAACATTGCCAATGTGAGCTGGTTATCATGCTTATTTAAGTGGATATCTCTGCAAAACAATGCACATCTTTGATATAATATCAAAACTGGTATTTCTTCACATTCTGTACATACTTTTAGGTAATATTTGAATATTTCAAAGTAAAACTTACATATAGGTCCTTTAAGATTATTTCAGTGAATCGGTAAATCTTTTTGCTCATTCTTGAATCAATAGTTCCACAAAATGTCAGATGTTGTCAGAGCAGTTTAAATCCAAAGATATTTAGTTATGTTAGACTCTAAAAAGTTCTGAAATGATAAATTGTTGACTCAGTGGCTGTTCACCTCTATAAAATCAGCTTTCCAATAATAGGTTTAAAAAAAAAAAAAAAGAAGATTTTCTGATGAAAATAATCATTCATTGTTTCTGCTCTTGATTCAAATGATTCTCTTTTCCAACCCTCTCCAGGCAGCATCTGCAGGGACAGTTAACGATCACCTCACCTCTACTGCTGCCACCATCGCAGCAGTACTGGGAATCAAGTCTCTTCTCTTCCTATGTGACACTCCAGTTGCCATTTTTTTTTCCCACTGACCTCAAGCTCCCTCCTTCCCGAGGTGGATCATGGAATCAAATACAAACTTTTTACAGCAACTAGCTCTCCGACTGGACTGTGGAGCAGTCCAATTTTGATGTCTGACCCTCGGGTGGGTGCAGCAGGTCTCACAGACATGCAGTTGTAGTTTAAAGTACTTTACCGGTACTGCTGTGTGTGAACAGTACTATTTCCTGGGATCATGTTACTGTACAATTGTTGAAATATGTGTTTGTATGTGTGATGAACACCAGAGAAGATTTGGCTCATGAGAGAGTTTGTGCTCAATGTGACTCTTCACATAAACACCTTCTGCTCTGCGTTGGTGCAAACAGCTGAAGAACAATACAGAGATAATCTGCGAGTCAGTAGTAGCTGGATGGACATTCAGTGCTTTATGGTTTTTAGCATGGAGTCCAAATGATGTCAATAACTCACTTATTAAGTGGACTAACAAGAGTTTAAATGTGACAGATTTCATCTATTTTCCAAACTCCTACTTTGCTCTTGCATGTTAATAGTAGAGGTTCTGTAGTTGTACTCCAGTAGTTCCTGTACTACAGTCGGTAGCAGACGTTGAAAAGGTGTTTGCACTTGTCCTTAACATGCCTTATGACTTCACTGCAGAGTGAGAGAAACCCAAACCACAAACGCACTTCCTGAATTATGCTTTAAAACTTGAACTGTGTATGTTACAGTAGCTCATTTAGTTGCACCGTTTTAAAAGATAACCGATAAGAGATGTTAGACGTGTAGGTTGGTAAACATTTTGTAGAAGCCAGCTCAGCTCTTACTTGGTAATTTTCCTTCTTTTTAGGTCTGTGTCAAAGTCAGGTCTGTCCAAATGTAGGTTCTGACATCAAACTCAAACAGACATAACAATCTTAACAGAAGTTCATCTCAGACATTATGTTAAAAACATGTCATTAGTCCTACCACGTATAGCTGCACAGTTAAATCCTAATGAATGCTTTACAATATTGTACTTGAACACAACATCTTGGATCTGCTGCAGCTAAGAAAAGTGTCCAATTTCAGTGTTATTTAAAGGATTAGTTCAACACTTTGGGTAGTGTTTATTTGCCTTGTTGAGAGTTAGATCACAAGATACTACTCTTGTCTGTAAATATGGAGTTGCGGCTGGCAGCTGATTAGTGTAGCTTTGCATAAAGACTGAAAACAGGCTGAAACAGCAAGCCTGCCGGCACCTCTAAAGCTCACAAATTACTATGTTGTAATTTGTTTGTTTCATCTGTACTAAAACCAAAGTGGAACACTGACAAGTTGTGGCTTTAATGGCGATATGTGCTGATCTATTTCTTGATCGGAACCATTAACTTCCTGAAGTCTCCACTGGTACACACATACGAGTGATAATAATCTTCTCACCTAACTCTTGTCAAGAAAAAAAAAACATGATTCTCAAAATGTTAAACTATCTCTTAAAGATCTAAGAAATTGCAGAAGATTGTACCATTAAAAACAATTTTAAACTGTACAGCCATACTCTGCAGCATCTCCAACACGTTGTACTGTGAAAGAAAAAAGTCAAATCCAATCGATGTTGGCAATTTTTTCAGTGACGACTCAAACTCAAAGGATGTTGAAAACAGTATTATTGTATTTATTTTATGTTTATTTGCAATGACAACTCCAAAAAGCGATTACATGTGCTTTTTTTGTTACAAAATGCTCTTATAGAACTGTTCTCTTTATAGAAAATAGTGTGTGCATGGCAACATCTAGGAAGCTTCTCCACAGCTAGTGTGAGAGATGCGAGGCCTCTCTGTACAGCACGTGCTTCCAAAACACATCAGCATCACTATGAGATGATCATAGAGTTGATTTCTTTTTCTAGATTTATTTGTTATAATTTTACAAAGGCTGGACAACAGTGGTGTGAACTGGGTGGATGACATCACATGCATGCACTTGAATGTTACATGCAAGCAGCTTCTCTTACAGGATGAGAAGTGAGAGCAACACAGTCTGCCGCTGATGTCCAGACTTGATCGCCGGGTCAGTAAATTGTTCTTCCAGCTACAGAAGAGACTACAGTCTCTTCAAAGCGCTGGATGTCGCTTCCTTTTATTCCTATGTTGTCTATTTCATAACGATGATGTCAAAGATGAATCACTCTGGATCTTAATAAACTGATTTGTTACTTGGCAAAAATGAAGGTCTTATTCTTTGTCCTCGGTCTCTGGCTCACACTCGGGACTTTGGTATTTAATGAGCTATAGAAGAAAATCATTTGGGCCAAAGAGCTGAACGTCCTTTAGGCTCCAACTCTAAAACAAGATGTTCATATTCTCAAACATTTCAGCAAGCTGCTTGGCAACTTCTGATCACAAGAGGCCAAAATGTGGCCAAAGAAAGTCAGTAAACTAAAGCAACTTCCCAACCTTTCATCTGTCAACACCTGAAAAACCATCTGTGGCTTTCCCTTTGAGCAAAGACAGCGACTTCATGGCTAAGGTGTGATTGTGGGGACACACTGTGGGTACTACATTCACAACTTTTAACCCAGAACAACAATTAGGACCCAGATTCTCTTTTTCCCTCCACTGACTCACACCTCAGTCGCCTCCCTGCCTGTCGTCCGTCCATCCCTCCCTCCTACCATCTGTCTGTTTGGTTCCAGCAGCAGGTCGTCATCACAGGGGTCAGGAAGGGATCATGCCTTTGTTCCTCTTGCGGTCGGCCATTGTGCGGCGGTTGTGGTTTGACGTGCGGCTCTTACTGGCCTCCTTTTTGCGTCGGTCCAGGAATGTCTCCATGGTTTGTCCTTGGCCTTTGGGTTTGCCCACCACGTTACTGGGACGCTCTGGTCGGAAACTGGAAGGGAAGGATGAAGGGAGATCAACAGAGGTTTTACCAATGTTTAAGTGTGAGACAGGGCAGTGGAGGGAAACTTTGGAGAGCAAGTTGACAAAGTGAATCGACCTTACCCTTTCCTTTGCTGCATGGTGGCCCTTCTAGCTTCAGCCCTCTCCCTCAGCAGAGCCGGGTCCTGCACAAACTGGTCCCTGTTAACGTTGTTCTGGAATAAAATGGATTCACATGTAAACACACAGTTTGACAGTCACAGAAGAAAGAAGATAACAAAACATACAAACGTGATAAGGACACCTTTACAGCTAAATATTTTGTTTCAAGAGACTAAAACATTTAGGAATATAAAGTAAAAATATACACTTGAAGAAGTTAAGAATAAAATACCGGTAAAGTTTCCTCCTCGTCTTCGTCTTCACCCTCCTCGTCATCCTGTGCTTTGTTTCCTTTTCTCAGTACCTGTGGGACTGTGAAAGGCCTGCAGAAAAATCCCAAAGTAAAATTGACTGCAATCTTTTTCCAATTTAGAATGCATCCTGTCAAATATTAAAAGTTGCTTCTTATATTTTTCCCACCGTGTATCTGCTCCATTCTGATCAAAACACACCAAAAAAAACAACTCTACATTACCTTCTGTTGAGTAAACTGTCTCCATCCAGGTCATTAGCTCCCACTTGGTTCATGTCATAGGTGTCGTCGTACTCATCTTCGTAATCATCCAGGCCGTAGGCTTCTGCACTTTCACCAGGTTCGATGACAACCTCGTCCACCACTGTCTCGTAGGCCTGATAACGAGCTCTTTGCTCAGCTACATGCTGCTTGTCGTTTAGCATCTCTCGGGCACTCTCGCCTTTCCTACAAGAGTGAGAAGACACAACTAGATGAACTTGACCTCAGGCAGTCTGAGTTTTTAAGTGCAGTCTTACAAAAACAAGCAGTAATGAATGGGTCAGGTAAAATGCTCAGTATAAATTAGCCGTTTGAATTATTATTCAAACTACTACATATATAAGGAGTACAGCGTCTCACCTCCTGCCCTTCCAGATGCGGGACATGTCCACCTTGTCCCTGCGGAAGATGTCAAACTCGTCATCATCAAACACATTGGATCTGCTGTCCATAACATTTGGAAGCTCCTCCTTCTCTGGCCTGAAAGAACAGAAGCGGATCAGAGGTCAAACACAAAAGATATTTTGAACTCTTCAACTATTTTTGGATTTCTGCAGTATATTGTAAACAAGTATCAACAACAAACATTAACACATTTTAGCTTCTGAAGTGAGAGAATGTATTGCTTTTTTCCATTTCATATATTTATTCAATGAATTTATTTGTAAAATGGCTTTCTTTGAGTTTTGGACTTTTAATCAGCCGAAACTAACTGTTTTAAAGCGTAACATTGGACTCTGGGTAACTTGGAAACTGTTCTTTTTTTTAACAGTTAGTACATACTAAACAGTTAACCATCAGTAAATCCATAAAGCAAATAATCATTAATAGCAGCCATTTAGCAGATACTGCTGATCATGCACATTGTGCTGATTATATTAAATTAAATTAAATACACATTACAAAGAGGGCAACATGCTCAAATACTGATCTTTAAAATCTAATAAAAACATTCTTTTGGTCTCAAACAACCTATGACAATCTCAGCAGCATGACCCACATGGTAGAAACATGTTAGATGTAAAGGCCGTCCCAGTGTGTGGTGTTACCTTGGCATGGCTCGGTCCAGTTTGTCCAGGTTGGGGGCCAAGCGGTCCTCCAGGATGTTGTTGATGACCAGCTCTGAGTTGTAGTTGTACTCTTGCAAGCAGGCCAGCAGGAATCCTTCGCCCAAATCAGGCAGCAGGTCCCTGATACATGACAGCAGAGACTCTAGCTCTGCCTCGCTCACCGGACACATCGCACCCTGATGACACACAGACAATAAGAAAAGTCTTTTCCCCCCAGATTTGTAGCCATTTAGAAATCCAGACTTTTATCACGCAGCTGCAATTAATGGCTTTTTATTTCTACACTTTCTGAAACTCAACTTGTAATTTTAATAACTTTTTGCTTTGTGTTTGAAAAATGCTCCACAAAGAAACTTGCCTGAATTATACGCTAGTGCTCAAAAGTGGTCCCATTTGTTTCATGCCTTTAATGAATTTTATCTCCTCGCCTTATAGCATCTTAAATTATTTGTTTGCTTGTTTAATTTTGCTCTGAATTAAAACCAAGTCTGCAGCTATTTTGAGGATCGATAAATAATGTAAGCTAACTTTTAAGAAAAACACCTGATGATGCTTTTCGTTGTCATATATGATAGTTGACTGAATATTTTAGGTTTTTGACCTGAAGCTCATATAATAAGACATTTGAAGACATCACCTTGTACTGTAGGGATCAAGTTTTTCACTTTTTTGTGATTTACAGACAAACGATGAGTCAACGAAGCAATGGCATAATAATTCTTGAGATATGACATTAATGGTGAACACTCCTTAAGCTGGTTACCGCAGATGTTGAAGTACTAAGCTGTAATAATTACACAGCTCACATTGTTTCCTTTTAGGGGAACATCCAACATGGCTTCTGCTCCCCTCATGCTGTCTCCTCCTCCTCCCTCTGCATCTCTGTCATCCTGAAGTCTAAAGCCCGCTGACGCACCGCCCTCTGCTCCCTGATAGGCTGAAGCTGACGGTACTTTGTGCTGAATCTGGTTCTGTGGTTTCCGTCGTCCCACACTTTCCCAGGCACTCTCCACCCCCTGGAGCAGGTAGGATGTCCGGGTCTCATCACTGAGGGAAGCGGGTGGTCAAGGAAATTAAGTATCTGAGGCAACTAGCTGTTAACGTAATGAGGGCTGCACCTCGCGACGGATATTGTTATTGATTCATCTGCTCATTGTTGACATTTCCTTGTTACTTTAAGTTGCAAGATAAGCTGATGTGTAAATCTACATTTCTACTAAAGTTTATATTTGCCTCGAGGTTCTCTGAGGTATATGGCTGATAAGGATACATGACAGGGAGGGCCTGTTGTAAGAGGCTGACGTCGTCTGCGATGGGGAACTGCTCGTCATAGTCCGACAAGAACCTGAAAGGACAAAGAAATAAAATGGCAAACCTCTTCATACTCTTTGTCACCATACCTAAAGAAAAAGAAAGTGAAAAAAACAACTACTACTGACTTTTAATGGGAACTAACTAAGCCTACTTTGAAGTTGACCCCTGATCTCTGTAGTCTTACCTTTTCTCAGTTAAAAAAGATGTGAAATGTTGTAGGAGCTCCTCTGCAAATGTTAGCATGTTTTCTCCCCTGTAAGGTGACAAATATGAGCAGAATTAATATGTGCTTCTGTAATGCTAATTCTGCTAAGATGCATTATGAGAGTTTGGACGTCTCACCCCTCTAGGATTGGCTGTAAACAGGTGTGCTGAAGCAGCAGGTGAGCCGTCTCCACCATCTTACGACAAGAGTGGGACAACCTTTTCCACAAGTCCTCCTGAAGACTAAAGCAGAGGACATAATTCAAGACTTTAGTTGACTTATTCAGTATGATGGTCTCAGTCTTTTGGATGCAGCAGTAACTCACTTTTTATCATCAAAGTTTCTCTTCCTCACTGCCTTCTCAAGGTCAGGCACAGCGGTCTCATAAAATGAGGTCAGTCTGCCCGGAGAGAAAACAAAATGATTGTGAAAACTTCTGTGAAGGTGTTGCTCACCATGAGCAGAGAAACCACCAGGCTACTCCATCCATCTACCTGCTGAGGAAACTGTGGGAGTGGAAGCTGGAGCAGGCGGCAGGGAAGATGTCCAGGAAGGCATGAATGGTGGTGGTGGAGTCACACAGGTACAGAATAAGATCTACAAGTTCCTGAAACAGAAAAGCAAACAGATTATCAATAGTGTGTAGCAGTAGTGTCACTCTATGTCTGTTTAATCTGTCATACTCAAGTTAAAGTCACTGTTAACACACTGTTAACATGAAACACCTGCTGCTTCTGACGAAGCCTTGCTGTCCCCATTAGTAAACCATTAAACTGAACATTGAACAGTCCAATTTTCCTCAACACCGTTTTTTGTCAGTTAAAACTGAAGTCTATATGACTGATATATATGTACGTATATATACAGAGAAATAAGAGTATTATCTTTGGAGTGAAAGACAGTACTGCTAACTGCCATATTGTCTTGACAGGTTTTGAATATAAAAACAGGATTCCCGATCAGGCTAATTTGCCTAGCTTGTAAGGAGTGCCGGATTTATTCACTGAGGCTTTCAGCAGGAAGTCATCTTCAGCATTTTGTTAAAAAAAAAAAAACACCTTAAGATGTTTAATTGATTTTTATGTTCCCATGCCAGAGCAGCCATTTAAGTGCCGTATGATGTTTATATTAGAGAATGTGAGAACTTATAGTAGTAAAGTGCGACATGCAGTGATGACAAGAGATGTGACTGTCTGACCTGCTGGCTCATGGTCATGGCAGTGGGCTGTTTGTGTGTGCCTAGCTTCATCGGCTCCATGGCTGTGGCTCCTTCACAGTGGAGGCCACACTTACCCAGGATTGTGTCAAACACCTGAAGGTGACAGGGAGTGAAAAAAGGTGAGAAGGTATTATTTTTGCAACTGAGTTGTCTTGAATTAAAAACATATTTGGACCAATCTTACACTTTCCATATAAATTAAAAATGGATTTTATCTTACCTGTAACACAGTGGGAACCGTCTCATCCAGGTCACTGTAGTAAGATGGCTGCTGTGTAAAGATGTTCTCTGAAGAAGAAGAAGAAAAAGGAAGACAACACAATAAAGTTAATAAAGACTGACAAATGGATTCAAACTACAAAACTCAAATACAAATCTTAATTGAAAGGAAACATTCTCCATCTAAATGCAGGAAGATTTTTTAAGATGAACCTTAAAAAACAGCTCACCTATCATCTTATTCAGCAGCTGGCTGTTGCCCTTCCCAAAGAGCACACATAGATCCAGAATTTTGGGAATGTCAAACAGGAAGTTCTCGTAGATAATTTCTCCAAACACAGCCGGGGTGATGAAGTTCTCCTGTGGAAGCACAGAGCAAACACAAGAAAACAGGTTAAATAGTATGACAAGGCTTCGATATGGCAGCGTACAGAATTGTCACTCTTTTACTAATTGGACTATAATCTCTATTTCTATTGATGTTTATATCATTATTCCCTCTCAGGAGTTCATATATGGGTGCTGCTCTTACCTTGGACTCTTTATGTGTGGCCATCCTGAGGAAGGTCAAGAAGACGGCCCTGTGGACAGAGCGCTGCATGTCGGCCACGGCCGGGGAGGAGGACAGTGTGGCAGGGTCGAGGCCTCGAGGAGCGTGATGCAGGTATGAGTCTAGGCACCTCTGCAGAGACTCATCAAACACCACCTGATGGAGGAGACAGCCCAACGCAGAGGAAGGAAAGGAAATTTAAGAGAGAGAGAAATCTCAGATGCTGTTACTCATTCAACAGTGTACTTTACATGTTTTCCAGCCACCCCTTTGTGGCTAAGTGAATAAAAAGAGAGATGTTTATATGTCAGCAGTCAATCACCTGACACCAGAACTTGTCATGGGGCAGTGCGAGCAGCCACTCAAGGTCCTCTGTGATGAATTTGGCATGTTCTAAAAACTCCTCCACCTCAGCAGGAGAGCCATCTTCTGGCGGTGACTTGTAAGGCACAAAACAGCGCTCCTCCTTCCTGACCGGGTGCTGACGTGGAGCAGAAGGCACAGGGTTAGATTCTGAAAGCATTTTGAGTGGATGTCTGTATAAAATGAGGCGACATGACTCACCAGTGCAGGCAGTGTGTGCTCTTTCCCCAGCGGGCCAGGCTCAGTCACCTGTTGCTCATCTAGAGGCACTCGGGCACAGGCCATGGCTGCTCCCTCTCTAGTTTTTTCTATCAAACCAACCACAAATTACATTTTGCAAACACATTCACCTAAAAGGCTATCAAGTTGAATTGTCTCTCATTACTTTCTTGTTCCCTTCTATCAAAAACATTATTATATATATCATCTTTGCTCACTACTTCTTAGCCTTACTTACCCCTAGGTGTGAATAAACGATAGATTATTAACTTCACAATAAATGTGCACAAAATGGCGAGTCATGTAGAATCTAAACATCTGATTCAGTGCTGTAGCTATTAGCTATAATACTGCCTTCTTAGGTGCAGTATTTGCTTTTGTCTTTAAAAGGTGAAACAAACCAACGAATGGTGAACACAGCAAAAGGAGCATGAAGTAAATATATTGTTAAAACACAGCTGTTGTGGTGAACACGTGTAGCTGTAAGCTGTTGTGTTTACTACCGGTGTATGTACTGTTGACAGTGTGAGAAAACTATTAAAAGGGGAATTTATTCCAAATATGGAAACATTTAGATTTATGTTTTTGTTTATCAACGGCAGTAGCTTCTAATCGCCAAAGATTTAGCTCTAGATTTAGATTTAGGTTTAGCTCATTATCGCAGGCTAATTCTCACGTCCTTTACGTCCTGCTGACAGATGACGTTTAAAAAGCTAAAGGCAGCTAAGTTACTGTCAAATAGCTCACATCAGCACTTAACCAGCGAACCAGCCAGTAAAACTACAGCTACAACATTAACAGTTAAGTAAGCTAGCTAAGCATGACGTAAACGTGTCAAATTAACGTATATGACCACTGCCAATGAAAAGTATTGACCCGTTAACCACTAAGCTAACCCTACAGCACCACAGCTACCACTCGATGTATTCAATAAGCTAACTTCTGACTGAAGAACGACATAGACCGGTACGATAACCTGCTAGCTGCCTGCTATTTACCAAGTTTATCAGAACTGACAGCACGTCAATGAATGGAGAGAGGCTAACGTTTTTGTAACGTGGCTCACCAGCCGGTGACTTTATAACCTTCCTCTTGTGGCTCGTATGGGAATAATTGTACACGGAACACGTTAATAACTCTGCTCACCTCTTAACGTGACTGTCTGTGACTCTTTTCAAGCCATTTCATCAAAGTCGTCACGGCTTTCGACAGTTTCAGTTTCCAAACGCTTTCTAGTCACCTGTGTTGGGCCAGGAAGTGACATACTTTGTTATTTTAGTCTGACGCATGCGCAGTAAAATAAACAAACAAACAAAAACCTGTATGTGACCATCTTTACCGCCCCCTTGTGGGCACCAGAGTGAAGCACATAGAGATAAAACACTGATGTCATCTTGCAAGTGCCTCAATAAACAATTGTTCACCCAAATTACGTCTCTCCTGATTGAACTGTGGATCGTCCAACAGTGTTATAGGAGTGCAATGTTAGACAAGTCGACTGATTTTGTTGAAAAACCTTGAGCCTACATTACCCACTATGCAACTTACCCAGAGTGACAGCACTGGCAATGTAAAAAAATGGTCACACTTAAAGTATTACTACTACTTCAAAAAACTTGAAATTTAAGCTTTCCATTCACTGAGCACTATGGTAAAATCACTTTATTTGAACTAATACATATAATCAACATCTAATCTGCATTTAAGTGATGAGTAAGGTGATTAACAAAGACAATATAATTCAAAAAGGACTCCCGACACATGATTTTCTTGGAAAAAGATGTTTATAAAAAGAAAAGGAGAAAAAAAAACCTCTTTCCATGATACAGAGAGAAGGCGAATGAGGATTCGAATGAGGATTCCCATTAACCACATCTGGTACAATATTTTCCAGAATGATGCAATAAAAGTCTGAAAGCACATCCATAAATTATTTATATCTCCAGAAAGTTCATCATTGGTTGGTTTGTTGTGTGACTTTTTTGGAAGAGTTTTTACACAAATAAAGCTTCTTGCTGTTTGTGTGCTCCTGAAGATATTGGTTTGTGTTTAACCTTAACACCATCATGTTTAGATTACCATAACTGACCATGAATACCAGACTATATGCTCTAGCATACAGTTAAAATGTGCAATGCAATAAGAGTTTATGTATTCCAGCAGGTGTCCCATTTATACAACATTATACTTAAGCAAAGATAAACAAACAAACATAAAAACAAAGAGACTGCTTTCATGGCTTGTGGTGTAAAGCTCAAAATAATATGTTGTCTTGGGTGTAAACATGAAATAAACATTTATGGCTCAAACAACAATAAATAATCTTCATCTTACATTTCAAGCAGCAGTAATACTGTACCTTATGGTACCCGTTTTAATGGCTTGCCCTCTCCATCCAGGATTAACACATTATTTATAGCAGACCTACAGTATACAATTTGACAGACGATAATGGCTTCCTGTTTCTATCTCTAGTAAATAATAAACTACAGCTCTATTCTACAGTAATATAGAATTACAGAAAAAGTATGCTTCTGGTAATGGATCATTATCTGTGTTGAATTTTAAATATTTTATGGAGAAAAATCTGTGCACTGCTGCACTCTGAATACCACTGTAAGATCTCAATAAATATGGATCAACAGAGACCCATCAAGCTCGCACAGATTTGTAGTGTACAGAGGATAGTGTTTCAGTATGAATTGTTTCATCCTTAACAATACTACAGATTGTTCAAGTGAAACCAGTCAAATTACAGTATGACATACAACTGGTCCCCTGAAGCCCCTGATAAAAACTCAACATTATAAATTATAAACCATTTTTCGCTGGTTCCCCTCAGATTTGAATTACTCTGCATGGTCAAAAGTATGTGGAAACCCAACATTGCACTTATGGGTCAGTGTTTCACATCTTGTCATTTGAGAGGCTGGAACCACTTACTTTTTGCTTACAAAAACATCACATAAACTACTAATCCATGACCAAAATAGAAGCTGTTAAATGTAATCTTAATTCGCTTCTGGATTCATCAAATAATTGTCACAGCTCTTGAGATTATTCTTCATTGGAACCCGGGCCACAGTTCGGCTGCAACTTGGGAAACTGGTTAACAACCTTTTTTTTTTTATCTTCTTCATTAAATCTTGCAGCAGACAATATTTTATACATTTTTTTTTTAATCTTGCAGCAGACAATATTTGTTATGTAGCTGGTTAGAAGAGTCTGTCAGGAGAGTTTAAGGACAGCAGTAAGTGTTGATCAGTTATCCTCTTGGTCTTTCAGAGATATCTCTATTTGAGAGGGAGCATAGGGAAAAATAAAAACAACCCTAAAGTGCAAATAAGAATGGAAACAAGCCTGTCCCCATACTTTTGACCATATGATGTAACTCAGACATATGTTTTCTTTATAAAAACCTAAATAGACAAGGTATCTAACTTAATTATGTGTGATTAATATGGATAAGGTCACAGACCGGTAGGCAAAGTATGCATGTTTATAGATTCAGTTTACAGTATGCTGTTAAAACCTTTACTGTGCAGTAAAAGAATAAATCTGGGAAAAATAGTCTATGGGATGTGTGAAGACCAGCGATTTGCACTTTGTTTTCAAGACATTAAAGAGAACAACTTTTGAATGCTATATTAATGAAGGGCACAGATGGTAAACTAAGTGGAGAAATGCAGCAATGTGCATGCTGAGTGTTGATGCATATGATCTGGATAACGCCACTATTATCAAATTCTGCACTTTACACATCTGACCCAGTATCAATAAGGACATTTTAACTGCATGTTGTGGATGCAGACTCGAGTCCTTACTGAGGGAAAAATAAAACTGTGTCCTTTCCAAACACCACCATGTAGCCCTTCAACGTTCTCAATGGTCGGCCATATTTGGTCTGATTATTTTTCATGTTTTTCCACGTATAAAAAAATAGAACATCAACACACAAACACCAAAAGTCCAGCTGGAAGTCTTTTTGATGTTGACACTTGATTATAGTTCCAGCTCAGGTCCGATTTGTTTTTGGTATGGAATGAAAAAAGGGAGGAGGGGGAGTGGGCTATATTCTCAATGATGTTGATAAAACAGCTGCTGCTACCTGATTGTGCTTCTCCCACCTCCTGAGGGAGGGTTACAGGCATAGAGGATATGTGATACAAATACTCTGTATCCACTAAATCTCAACAGTTGAGGCTCAATAGCATTCACTGAGGGAAGAGCGAGAGGAGAAAAAAAATAAGAGCAATGACTCAAAATGTCTGATCAGTAGTCTGGGGAATAGAGAAAT